>CAODLS011167376.1:0-10966 GCA_948243855.1 Flueggea neowawraea
ATTTGGAGTTATGAGGCAACTTTGATAGTGCAAATATGCACACAGATCAACAGAGGGGAATGAAGGATGTTGTTCTTGTTGGAAATGGTATATCGTATGATCTCATTTTTCTTTGAATCACACCTTAATAAATGTATCATACTCTATTATCAAGTGCATATAAATAATTTTTTTATCACACATTGTGAAAATATAGTGGGATATTGATAAGTTGCATTTTGAGCATTTTATGTTAATTTTGCATCATAAATTGTTGTTATTCGTGTCTTTTTATGTCTTTTATGGTGGTTTAGGTGGAATGTTGGTGAAATGTGAGGATTTGGAACGATTTTAGGTACATTTCATCTTGGAGGGCACTTTGGCATGACCATGTTGTAGAGAGCACGAAGACTGGACTGACTTATTCTGCATTGGATCGCGTGTTTTCACTGTTGGGCCTAAAAAATGGAGCCTCATGGATGTGTATGAAGGCTGTTGATCTATTTGTACTGTTGGAACAATACATTAGGGTTATTATTATTATTATTATTATTTTATCAAGATTATTTACATTAGGGTTAGGTTTTGAGGGAGAGTACATATAAATACTTTCTTAAACTCATTATTTGGGGAGGCTTTTGATTACCCTAAGGGGGCAGCACACCCCTCAACTATTTCTCTCATATTTTGCATGTTTCTTCTTTGTTTGAGTAGCTAAACAATTCTCTAGTCAAGGTACTTTCAAGGTTTGATCCTATTATGTTGTGAGACTTATGTTTTTATATGCTATTGAGTATTTCGAGTATTTATTCAGTTTTTGTATCTTAGTTCCTTTATTATTATTTCGATTGATTGATTGATAAGAGCTCGTTGGTTGATTGATTGAGATAATATATTGTTATTTAGGATTATTAGTGCGTCACAGTAGTCCTAATCTAGGTAACAAATAACGTGAATTTATGTGTTGGACATTGTTCATTGTTACGGAATTGAATAATCTGGTTTAAATGATTTACGACATTTCTGACTTCACTGGTTAGGATAGGGGGCTCTTTTGCTCTTACAGCTGTTATAGATTAAACCTTGCAGGGCATCTCGAGGGGTTGTCTAGTGGTTAGGGAAATAGTCTGCAATGTGTCATGGGGCTATCGATCAGGTAAGAAGAGATTGGTTAATTGAGTGCATCACCGTTAACTTTAACTCTGTCTACTCGAATGTTTGATATTTATCTTTCGTGTTTGTGGTCAACTGAAAGGATTGAACTAAGAAGTACATTGGCTAGGCTTTTCTCATTACTGAATTCATCTTAATTTTATTGTTGTTGTTTATTTCTGTGATTGCGAACTTTAATTTCTGCTTGCTTTTAGTTTCGGTTTTCAAACCTGTTTTCAACAATCTTATGTTACTTCTCTGTTTCTGCAATTAAATAAGCTTTATCAATTTTTGTGGATTCGACCATGCTCACTGCTATTTACAGAATTATTATTTTTGAGTAGGAATTATTTTGGTGGTTTGACAGCCTATCAGATATTAAACACTCAAACGCTTTTCAATGCCCAAATTTTATGAAAAAATCTTTTATTTCTGTGACAAATTAGTTTTTCTCTAATAAAACTAAGTTGTCTAATAATTAAATCTTAGTCATTGCAAACCATCTTACACTGCATCTTTTAATTAACGTGGGAAGTTACACTTATGGTAAGAATTTAATTTGCAGGTGCCTCCCTTGTCTTTGTTGTTGTTGTTTAGATTGACAAATACAGTATTCTTCAGCATTCTTCCAGTGCTGCTTGCTTCCCATCAAAATTTTAAAAATTACTTGCATTTATGTTTTTGTGCTCTTTATAATAAAAAATAATAATGAAGTTTTACTTTGACTTCCCATTTTAATTTCTTTTTAGTAACTTTGTAAATGTCATATTTGTGTTATTGGCTTGGCTCTTCTCTTTTCTTTTCCAATTCAGTATATGTGTTAGGTTAATCTTAGATTATGAAACTCATACTTTAATCCTCTGTTCATGCTATAGTAATTAAGCTTCATACATATATATAGGAGAGTCCCTAAACTAAATGTAACTCAATGTTAAACCTGAAACTATTATCTTTGGTTATTTCATATCCTTGTAAACTAAATATAACTCATTGCTAATTAAATGCTAAATGCTATTTAGTCAAGGAACTTGTGGTCATTTCATTTTATTGATTCGGGGAATAACAATGAGCCACTTCTTGTTAAATGAGGGACCAAAAAAATGATCAAAGATAATGATTAACAATGAGCCACGATTAGATGGCTTAACCCATCAGATAATAAAATTATTAACAATTTTGTTTAAGTCTCTCAACTAATTGTTATTCAATTGTAATCTCTAAGCAATTATTTTTGTTAGTCTCCGATCGTAAACTAAATAGAAAAATGAAAAGTATTATGAATGAAGAATATTTTATTGAGAATATGTTATGTACATTACAAAGTGGTGTATTTATAATACACAAATAGCATTACATTAAAGGAAGGAAATTGAGAGTAATATACCAGATCCCTATAATTATGATGATACAATTATAATCCTTATAATTATGCTAATACCCCCCAAAGTCAAGGTGGTACTGTCGATGTCAACTGGAGTTTGGTGACTAATTCTGTAAAGCGGCCTGGTAGATGAGATTTGGTGAAAATATATGTTGTCTTATTTGCTGAGGATGCAGATGAAAGATTGATAGTGCCTTGAGTAAGATGATGACTCACGAAATGGCAATCTATTTCAATATGTTTGGTGCGTTCATGAAACACGTTATTATGAGAAATTTGTATAGCATTTCGATTATCACAATAAAGAACAATTGTTGAATTGTGCTTAATACCCATATCCTCTAGTAACCATAAGAGACAAACTAATTTTGATGTAGCTTGTGCAAGAGCACAATACTCGAATTCTGTACTAGAGCATGCTACCAAGGTGAAACGACACCGTGAAACCATGGCCATCCTTTTTAACAAAGTAAAAGCCTCTTCTTATTACCTGACCAAAGCCTCTTCCTCACCCATCAGCTTCACTCTCCGTCATTGCTCCGTCAAATATGATAAGGTGTCAAACCCATAAAAATAAAATTAACCTGTTCAGAAAATATTTGTTTATAGCAGTGAACAGAGTTGATCCATAAAGAATGGTAAAGTTTATTTACTTGTCAAAAACAAGAAAACAAAATAAAGAATATAAACAAGAAATGTAGTGAACGAATATTAAATATCCAAACAAACAAAAACAATAAATTAAAGTAAAGAGAATTGAAATGCAATTAATAGAAATCAATAGGAATAAATGTCTACCCAAGGTATTCCATCCGTTCAATCCTTTCAGTTGATCGCAGATACGAAAGATGAATACAAGCATTCGAATAGACAGAGTTGTAGTTGACGGTGACACACTCAATTAACCAAAATCCTTTTACTTAATGGATAGTCATGAGACGCCCTGCAGACTATTTTCCTAACCACTAGACAACTTTTGAGATGCCCTGCAAGGTTTAATTTATGGCAACAGTAAGAACCAAAGAGATACTATCCTAGCCAGTGAAGTCAAAAATATCGTAAATCATTTAAACCAAATTATTCAGTTCCATAACAATGAATAATGTCCAACCATATACATTCACGTTATTCGTTACCTAGATTAGGACTAATGTGATGCATTATCAATCCTAAATAACAATATATTATCTCAATTAATCAACCAACGAGCTCTTATCAATCAACCAACATAAATAATAATAAAAGAACTAGAGCACAGAAACTGAATAAATACTCAAAATACTCAATAACATATAAAAACATAAGTCTCACAACATATTAAGATCGAACCTTGAAAATACCTCGCCTAGAGAATTGTTTAGCTACTCAAACTAAGAAGAAACATATAAAATATGGAAGAATAGAGTTGAGGGGTGTGTTGCCCCTTAATGTTATCAAAAGCCTCCTAAATAATGAGTTTAAGAGAGTATTTATATGTGCTCTCCCTCAAAACCTAATCCTAATGTGAATAATATTATTATAATAATAACCCTAATGTATTGTTCCAGCAGTAAAAATAGGTTAGCAGCCTTCAAACAAGTCCATGAGGCTCAAAAATTGAGGTCCAACAATGAAAACATGCAGCCCTAATGCGGAATAAGTCGACCTAGTCAACGCATCGCTATGGCATGGTCATGCTAAAGTGCAGTCCATACTGAAATATGCCTAAAATAGCTCCAAATCCTTATGTTTCACCAACATTCCGCCTAAAATACCTAAGAAGCAAAAAGACATAAAAAGACACGAATAACAACAATTTATGATGCTAAACAAACATAAAATGCAACATTAAATATGCCTAAAATACAATCTATCAAATATCCCCGCACTTAAACAATGTTTGTCCTCAAGCATTCTACAACTTAAAACAATTAAGAGTTTTCAAACCCAATCATCCTTTTTACCCCCACATAGCATAAACACCCAAACTAATATGCATTGAATATTCAAAAGAGAATACAACCATCGCCATGATAGCCGACAATCACCTAAAAGGAAATTGTCTCCACACTAGTAATGTCCCCAAAAAGGATATTCAAATTCACACCCTCACAAGTTTCACTCTATCTCTCAAGTATTTAGGTGAATAATTTACGCTCTCACTCACAATAAGGCTTTCCAGGGCTTGACATAAAGTCAAATCGTAATCATTGATAAATTCAACCAAAAAACTGATCGAAAAGGACTTTAGAGGCTTGTAACGTGGCTAATAACGTGTGTTTAATAAGTTGAGAGAGAACACAACAAACTCTAGTGATATTTGCCATCAACATACATCGACCAAGTTAGTGGAAAATGAAATAAACACGTCTTTGCTTAATAAAACAAGGCTACCCAAAACAAGTCTCTATAAATTGTGTTGCTTTGCTTCCACATTTTTCATCATACACGTTTTTTTCTATTTTCTGTTTTTCTTTTTTTTGTTTCTTTTTTTAAATAGTTTTTTTTGAAGTAAAACAACTTTACATTTCAATGCATATATAACAAAATTGGGCAGCCACATTTCAATTACAAAATAAGCATAAAATCATAGTCTAGACATGTCTAAGATCAAACTAAATCAAAGCATTAACATACAAATTTACTTGGCAATGTATCACTAATAAAAAGTCTTTCAACTTAGGGTGCAAATGTTGACGGTTTAGAATAAAATAACGATGGTTAATTGAGTTCAAATCAAAGAGAAAGTCTAAATTTCAAAGGGGTAAACAATGGATAAATATAAAGGTAGATATTGAAAAAAAAATGATAACACAAATGGTTAACAAACAATGCCTTTTATCATTTCAGCATCTCAATTGAAATGGTGTGGTCATCGAAATGTACTTAACAACAAACCCTAGTAGGGTCCTACTATGAACGTCACACATCAAGAAAATAAAGTATTTATGTCTCAAATTCTCGTGTTGGGTTGCGTGTGAATTTAAACTATTGGTTCACTTTCAACTCTATTACTAGGGGTTGTTTAATGTTGAATTTAATATGCATAGAAATCCATTTTTTTTCACAAATGGGTATATTAAGACTATTGGACCTTAAAGTCCTTAAAGTTTCAAATTATCTAATGTTTATGGACAAAATCACACCAAATATTGCAAAATTCAGTAGGAAAATCATGTATGCAACACACAAATGCTACAAAAATTAAATATGAACATACACAAAAAATTACACAAACAAAATTTAATTACGAAAAATTAAATATGTGCTCTCCCTCAAAACCTAATCCTAATATAAATAATATTGATAAAATAATAATAATAAGACTAATGTATTGTTCCAGTAGTAAAAATAGGTTAGCAACCTTCAAACACGTCCATAAATCTTTAAAACTGAGGCCTAACAGTGAAAACACGCAGCCCAATGCAGAATAAGTCAGCCCAGTCAATGTGTCGCTATGGCATGGTCATACTAAAGTGCAGTCCATGCTGAAATATGTCCAAAATAGCTCCAAATCCTCATGTTTCACCAATATTCCACTTAAAACACCAAAGAAGCAAAAATCCATAAAAAAACACGAATAACAACAATTTATCATGCAAAAAAAAAACATAAAATGCAACATTAAATATGTCTAAAATGTTGAATCATTTCAGATTCACAATGAGAATTCCTTCTAAGTTTTGATGATATAACAAAACACTTGAAACAATTAAGCTACGCACGTAATAGACCCTTCTAAGCACGTTGAATACTGTCCTAAGTGCTTTAATCTATGATTTATGTGCGTTGATCAAACTAGAGTAATTATGGAAGTTCCAAAATGGACATTGAACGCACAGAAATATATGTAATGCACTTAGTATGCATAGCACGCGCATAGAAGCCGGTGTTATGCGCATAGAAGAAGCAACATCAGAAGACAATATACTGGACTGGATGATGCGTCATACTACACACGCAGATCTCTCCTTGATGAAAATTGAAGATAAGCTCACTGGACAAGTCGTGCCATGTTTAAACTAGTGCAATGCACGTAGAATGCTCAAGTCAAATTCTCAAGAGGATTATACTACTCACGTAACACTTTGTGCTACACGCATAGACGGGGCCCAGAATGAAAACAAGTTCAAGTAGCGCCTTGGGAATTTAATTCAAAAAGAGAATGTTCTCTGCTAGTTACAGTTGGTGACATCTGGTGTCAGACATGCTGGTTCAACACAGGTTGAGGCTGAGGTGGACAAGATATTACACACATAGATGAGGCTGAGGTGGACAATATGACAAATCTGAGACGCTCATCGGGATTTAAATTAATTTGAATATTCTCTGATACATTCTCATACAGAATCAAAGGTGTGATCTTTGGAAACTCGTCAAGGCACGTAGAAGAACATGTTGAGCGCATAGAACAGATGTACTACATACGTACAATAATCTCAACGCACGTAGTAGACACCTAAAGGAATCCTAAATGAGACTATAACAACCGTACTCAGCATAGTGCACAGAAAGAGGAATCCCACACGTACTACTCTGATGAAACCCTATATTACGCACATAGTACCTATGGTACGTACGTAGTAAGGTTTGACGTCATCAATTTCAACTTTTTGCATCTCTCACAACGGCTACATCGACATTCACAATGGATATTTCGGAGAAAGCTGATATTAATAGACGTCTACAATTCAAGGTACAACAAGAAAATTTTTTGAATGTGTGCCCAAGCTTTGAAAATTTGATTCTTGATCTTCTCTCTCTTATGTTCTTGAGTTCTTACATTTTAACTGAGCTTCTGAGTTATTACTTGCTTACTAAGTTGGTGTGAGATACATCCTACAGTTTGTAATTCATTGGTAATCAAGCTTTTGTGTTAAAAGCTTGAGAATAGAATAGGTTTCACTTGTTGTTCCTTGAAAAACAAGATTGTTTCTAATGAGCTTTAGAAAACTAGGTTTGGTTTTCTTGTTTAGTCCTAAAACAAGGTTGTAAAGGTTTCTTGTTAGCCTGCAAAACAAGGATTGGAACGATTTTCCTCCACCCGAAAGTGAGGAAGTTTATTAGTGGATTAAAACTCTTGAGTGGATCTCAAGGAGTGGACGTAAGTCAAAGAGAACCAAACCACTATAAATATTAGGCTTTGTTTCTTCTATCCTAGTCTATGTACTTTGATTTATTACTATTTATTCTTGTGTGGTTGTGTCTTGGATTATCTTTTGTATTTCGGTTTTGAAAAATATTCAAAATATTTGACTAAATATTTTAACTTTAACAAAGAAATCCAATTCACCCCCCTCTTGGGATTTTCATATTGTTTACAATATGAAACCTATCATCTACTCCAACAAAAAAGAAAAAGGGCAAAATCCACCGCAGTCCCCTAGGTTTGAACATATCTCTTTTGCAGTCCCACATATTTCAAAATTATTTGTTCTGATCCCTCGGTCTTAACTTCGTTTGTTTTTTTAACGTGCCAAATCATATTTGCTGGTGTGACATATGGTCCCACCAGTAAATAATTTTTAAGACCATTTTACCCTTTTTCACTTATTCTCCTTTCTTTCTCTCTTTTCCTCTCTCTTCTCCTCTCTCTCTTCTCTCTCTCTAACTTTAGACTTGTCTCTAACTTAACATTCGTCATCTCCTACTCTCTTATTTTTCTTCTTGTAAAATTGAGAAACAACAAGAGAGTAGAACAGATTGTGATTATCTTTAATGTTGACCTTCTCGTTAATTACCAAAACCCCGATGACAAGACCAAGCCTATTTCCCCAAATTTGTCGTCGTTTTTTGCCTTTCTGTTGCTCTCATCTCAATATCCTCGATGTGCAACTTGTTGACGTGAACGAGTCAGATGCCAAGATCAACGGTGAAAGCAGATTCGATTGCATGGTTAGCGAAACCAAGGAATAGGATAGGCTGGTAAGGGTGGAGGTTTTAGCACTCTCTTCATCTCAGCTCTCTTGTTGTCCACTATTGAAGGACAACAACTCTCTCTATGTCATCTTCAGTCACGTAATTAGGTAAGGGTTAATTTTAAATTTTGTAAATTGGGGTTTCACTAATTAGGTTAGGGTTTGGAAATTTGGGTTTTAGTTTTGAATGAAATTGAGGATTAAGTTTTGCAATTTGGAAATTGGGGTTTCAGAAATTGTTTAATGTTGAGGACTGATTTTTAAGGCTCTAATTTTATTAGGTTCTTCATGTTTATTACTGTTATCATGTGCTTCACGTGAATCAAGCTCTTTTGGCAGTGCATGCATTCAAAACATGGTGAGGAACCAATAGAGCCATACATTTATTTGCAGATAGATCCTTCAATGAGAGAGGTTAAACTATAGTGAACGACTTGTTAGGTTATTCACATCTCTTGTTGTTTTCATTTTAATGATATCTAGAAACCCCAGTTGTGGTTAGTGAATAATGTAGAGCAATATACCTTTGTTGAGGTGTTTTGAGCTTATGATTTTGCAAATTAATATGATAAGGTGAGCTATTAAATTAATTATTTCTTGTTTCCTCATCATGTATTTTGTTCTTATAGGGCTTTTTAGAATGACTGAATGATTGATGAAAGTTGCTTGCTACTGATTTAATTAGAAGTTTCAATTTGAGACTTGAATCATTAGTTAGAAGAGAAAATGATTTGAGTATTTGTTCTTACAAAAATCTATCTTTGTTCTCCTGATGGTGTTTTCTCTGTGGTGATTGGTTGATGTGGAGGAGATTTTTTGTTGTTTCTTGGTGGTGGTGTCGATGATTGCAATTGGGTTTGTAATATACCGCCCGTTTCCGCTATATTTCCTATAGCGATGGCCGTTGATGCTCTATCAGGATGAGCATGTGTGGGTTGTGGTTGTTGAATCGTGAGAGTAGGGAGTTTTGATAGTGGATAACTCGAGTTAGTGAGAGAGATAACTCAAGTTATGTGACCCCTATACAACTCGAGTTCTCTGGAACTATAACTCGAATAAGTCGAGATCCATATAACTCAAGTTAACCCTTGTATAACTCGAGTTATCTATGTAGAAGTGGAATGATTCGTTTCGGTGTTCTTCATCCTTAATAAGCCCAACCTACCCGAATCCGGTGATTTACTCCACTTCTCTCTGTCTAGAAGCTCTCAAACACTCTTAAGTTGTTCCTCAGCACTTCTTTTGGGTCTCTTGAGGTAAGATTGAGTGCATAACCCTTTATTTCCTTATGATTTCTTCAATATTGTGCATATTAGGGTTTTGGAATAAAATGGGTATGAATCACTTCGGTTTTGGGCAAATTCAGGTGATTCAGAGTTGTTTGGCTGAGTTTGAGTGTAGATTCGTGTGTGGGAAGTTGATTAGAGTCAATGTATGCATTTTGTAATGATTTTCATCGATTTTTTTGAATGATTGATTGTATTGGATAGTCTGGGTAAGTGACTTACTCGAGTAAGCATTTTGGCCAACTCGAGTAAGTTAATCCAAGACTTACTCGAGTTATCGACCGACTAACTCGAGTAAAACAGTCCAGGATTTACTCGAGTTATTTCATGACTAACTCGAGTAAATTGGATCATATTCAACTCGAGTTAGCCTCTGACTAACTCAAGTAAACTGTGGTTCTGAGGGACCAAATCATGATGTTTCGTAAATCGCAATTTCTGGGAGTTCGGGATATAATTTGGGAATTCTGACTTATAGATTGTTAGTCGGTAACCCCAGCAGTCATTGGGGACTGTTTTGTAATTTGCCAAGTCTCGGGGACTGTAATTTTACGGGAATGGTATATTTTGGGTCGAGGGTGATGGATTCACTCTCGATATAGATTTTCTGTGACTCCGAGAGTCCAAGTCTGCATGCATTGCATTCATATTTAGTAAGACCATAGTATCGTAGTTGACTCTATTGTATGTGTCTTTGTTCTCAGTTCTGTTCAGCTCTCGAGGCGACCAGTCCTTCACCGGTGGACTGCTACTAGATTATTAGCTCGGTGTTCAGGTGAGTGGATGACAACTTCAGACACATAGACTGTGTCTTCTAAATTATATATTTTTGACGTGTCTGGACGTAGTATGTAATCTGGTATAAGTAAAGGATATGAATCCTAAAATTTGTCTGTGTGAAACCTGTGTGGACAAATGAATTTGTCTGAGAACTTTGAAAGTTTTGAAAATAAATATTGTGGTTTAATATTTATTTTAAATTTCAAAATAAATTTTTTGTAAGGATTTCAAAAGATTCTATGTGGAAAATATTCTCTGGAAATTTAAGAATGTTTTCTAAAACAGATATTTTGTACTAAAATGAGTGTTTTGATCTGAAAAAGAGCAAATGTATTTTAGTACTTTGAAATATTTCTGGAATAAATATTTATGTCTGGAAACTTGAAATGATATGGAATTTTGAATGTTTTTGGCAAAACATTTTTATTTAGAACACCCAGCTATGGGGTAACGTAGCTTTGATACACTGGTGTTGTATCATTTGCCTAAGT
>CAODLS011167471.1:0-11117 GCA_948243855.1 Flueggea neowawraea
ATGACCCAACTAATCTAAGCAAGGGAAGCAAAAACACATTTGAAAAAATAAAATCATTACAGTGGATTTCTAATTTTGAGAGTTCTATCAGTTAAACCATCAGATAGGAAGATATTACCATTGATGAGAAAGTAATTCTTGCAGCCTACAGCATGTGCAAAAGTAAAGACGATCATTATCACGCAAAAAATTATTATAACAAAAAAATACATTGTTTCTCTGACTGCACATACCTGCATATTCTGCTCAACCAAGTTATTTTCCATATTGTAGGCAAAATCAACCTCTTGACACCTAGGGTCGTCAAGTCCTGAACGAAAATCAGGAAAAAAAACCCATTAAGAAAGGCCAAACAAGTTTCAGCTGACTAGTGACACGTTCATCTAGGGTAATTTTGATACATAATTACTTGCTTCCCTTCTATTTTGCTAATAGAGTACCTGAACAAAGTGGAACAACATTAGAGACTGAAAAGAAATTTTTTACGAAAGATCTTTCCAGATCTGTATTGAAAAAATCGATACACCAATGAAGACATCAAAACCCTCCAAATCACAGAACACCCTTATAAGATTTGACATTTCAAACACCAAAAAAATCCAACAGATCCAACAGAAAGATCACAAATTTATAAGAACCCAATTGAGAAATAGCGTACCTATTTCAAGACGATGGCGCAAACTGATGTCACTTAGCTTTGCAAAAAAACCAAAAAAAAAAAGTCAACACGTCGATTCATAAACCAAGAAAGAGGAAAAACAAAGTAACATAAGGCAAATCTCAGACCGATAGGCGAAAGGCGAAAGCGACATCGAGAATGACAACGAGAGAGAGAGCGAGAACGAGACAACGAGGATTGAGGAGATAGGAGAGGCGAGAGCGGCAACAAGAGGAGAGAGAGTGTGTGAGAAAGAGGACTGAGGAGATGAGAGAGGCGAGATAGGCAGTGAGAGGCAAGAGAGCAATTTTAGGTTTGAATTTTGGGAAATGGGAATGGCCGATACTCGAGAAAGAAGAGTCAATTTTTGTTCTGTTCAAAAGTTTCAAACGACGTCGTTTATTTGTTTAAAGGAAGATTTTTTGTTGCAGATTTGATTTTTTTTTGGGTTTTATATTTTTTTTACTTGGAATTAGAAATATTGCTTCTGGTCTTTATATCAATTTGTTTTTTTTTTTATTTTAGTAATTTCTTTTATTATTATTTGACTTATTGAAAAAATATAGTATACTACTATATTTACAATATTATAATAAATTTTTATATAAAAATTATATAGCAATGTTTAATGATAATGCAAGTATAAATAGAATAATCGCATCTAATAAAAATATATATAATCGATATATACACTACGATTATATAAAAATCTATGTACACCTTTGTACACATATGTACAATTGTACACTTTTGAATACATATGTACACCTTTGAACACCTTTGTGCACATTTGAACACATATGTACACCTTTGAATATATTTGTACACCTTTGTACACATTTGAACACATTTGAACACCTATGCACACCTTTGAACACCTTTGTACACATTTGAACACCTATTAGATTTAGACACCTTTATGTACCTATGATTATATGAATACCTATAAACACCTTTGTACACATTTGAACACCTTCATACACCTATGATTATATGAACATCCATATACATCTTTGAAGACCTATGTACACCTTTGAACACCTTTGTACACATTTGAACATCTATTGAACACCTTCATACACCTATGAACACTTATGATTATATGAACACATATTGAACATCTATGATTGTATAGACACCTATTGAACACCTATGATTGTATAGACACCTATTGAACACATATGTATACTTTTGTACACTTATTGAACACCTATGTATACTTTTATACACCTATTGAATGCCAATGTTTATATAGACACCTTTTGAACAACTATGTATACATTTGTACACCTATTGAACACCTATAATTATATAGACACCTATTGAACACCTATAATTGTATAGACACCTATTAACACCTATGTATACTTTTGTACACCTATTAAACACCTATGATTGTATAGACACCTATTGAACATCTATGTATACTTTTGTACACCTATTGAACACCAATGATTATATAGACACCTTTTGAATAACTATGTATATTTTTGTACGCCTATTGAACACCTATGATTATATAGTGAATATAGTTAATTGACTAATGTTGGTTAACTATAGTATTATATACTATATAGTGAATATAGTTAACTAATGTTGATTAACTATAGTATTATACAGTGAATATAGTTAATTGACTAATGTTAAATAAATAATAGCATTATATAATAAACATAGTTAATTGACTAATGTTGAAGAAACAATAGCACCTTTGAACACTATGAACACCTTCATACACCTATTGAACACCTTTGAACACGTATTGCTTTTGTTGTATAAAAGACTTTGAACACATAGATACACCTTTGTACACCTTTGAATACCTTTGTATACATTTGAACACTTTTGATCACCTATTGAACACCTTCGTATACATATTAAACACCTTTGTATACCTATGAACACCTTTATAATTTGTACACCTTTGTACATCTTTCAACAAGTTTGTACACCTATAAACATTGAACACCTTTGTACATATATATATAATTATATAAATAATTGTTAATATATATATATATTTATATAATTATTTATATAATTTTCCATACATAAAGTAGATAAATTAAGTAGGGTGTTGTGGAATGTCGTGAGACACATTGTTATTTATTGTTAAGAAACAGGTTAGAGTACTAGAACTTAGTTTTTGATAAATCGTTGCAAAGTTTGACTTTCGAAGTTGGTTATGGATCCAGCAAGGTCAGAGTTTTGATTTGGAAAATGGGCAAAGTTTAATTGGTATAAACAATTACAGTGGTGCACTAAGTTGAATCTGAATAGACTGGACATTAAGCGATACTTCCTCAAGAACTTGTGTCGTTTTCATCCTTGATGAAACTCATGTTAATCTTACAGAAGTCTACAGTCAGTCCTGACTCCTGGCAATAAAATTGAGCGAGTATCATGATACTACACTTGTGGATGGTGTGCTATTTGTAACTGCAATGCGGCACTTAGTTCACATTAGGCCTTCAGCAGAACTTACGAGCTTCATGTTCCATTTTAGATTAATATATATCTAAAGTATGATAGTTATTTGCTTGAGAGCACATCAGAGTAGCTTATCCAATCAGTCCATAATGCCTGAGGAAACAAATTTTAGTACGGGTAACTTATTCAGATTAAATTTGACACCTGCACAATGATTCATTCTTCATTGGCTATCTTTGGATTACTAGTATTCAATTGTAGTTATAGTGGCAATCTTTGGAGCTGTACAACCAAATTTTTTCTTATGATATCAGGGAAGGATTCTTTCTGGACCAAAGGAGTAAGATTGGGTGATAGTAGTTCTTTTTATTCTGTTGAAAATGGGCTCTATAGTTTGTATCCAGCGACAACTAATTTTATTTTCGTATGACTTTTTGTTTAACATCTGCATTTTTACTAATAAATTCTTTTATTTTCTGGAAACAGGAATAAGATCACTGAGATCAGATCTTCAGGAAAGATTGCTTCAGGTACATCAGAGGTAGATATAAATCAATATTTTTATGGTTAGTCATCCTTCAAAAATATTGAGGCAGCTAACTTTCTCTAGATGTGCCCTGTTTCTGGATTGTTGATAAATGTTTAAAAGGGAATGATAGTAATAATAATATCTTCTCCCACAGTGAAATTTGTTCCCATGTTTTCAGCAAAAAGAAAAAACTTTTACTGTTGTTGCTAATTATTATGTCTTCATAGATGAAATTTTCATCCATCGTGCTTAATTCTTTTCTTGCTTATCATGACATTTGTTTCATGTGTTCTTTTTTTTCTTTTCATAATAAACAAAACATCATTGTTTATTTTTGCAGATATCATTTTCTTTGGTTCTGAAACAGCATGGAGAAGAAAATCAAGAAAGATTTTATGAGACCTTCCATGGAACAGACATTAGCATTCAGGTTATAGCTCCCCCTCTGAAAATGTCTATGATTTTTTGCTATCCCTTTTGCCAAAAAGAAAAAGAAAGCAAATGCATGTTGATGGATATGTCCTAATGAAATTATTCCTAATCTGTTTCTCCTGTACTTAATCCTACATGAGCTTTAATGCTTTAAATTTCTGATGCATTCTTGTCACTCTTGATTAATGAATTTTGTGACAGTATTTGGTAACTGTAGATATAGTAAGAGGGTACTTACATAAAGCATTATCGGCAACCACAGAATTCATTATTGAAATTGATAAAGGTGCATTTTGTTTTTACGGTTTGATTGACTAATGTTATCAAACAAGTAATGAGCTTCATCTTTTGTCGCTTCTATATTCCAGCTGACCTTATTGAGCGACCATTTGCTCCTGAGATGGTAATCTTTTATATTACTCAGGACACTCAGAAGCATCCGTTACTTCCTGAATTGAAGTCAGGTTCTACCTTCATTCATCTTCTATTTGGGCATATTTACTCCCAGATCGATATGGAATCTTTCTGTTTGTCTGTGGCTTTGTGTTTATATGAAAGAAGAATTATTGTATGGGATTCTACAGCGTAAAGTTATCGTAGATATGATTCATGTTTGATGGAGAACTCATATGATTAAGGAATGTTTCAATATGTGGTTTTCGAGTAACAGGAAGAATTTCTACGCAGTTTTCCTTGTTAGATCCTATTAGTGGAGAGTTGATGGTAGAAGAATCAGCAGTTCCCATTCAATCCATTGACATTCACTTGTTCCGTGTAGAGACCATTCTTCTCGGGGAGAGAATTGTGACTGAAGCATCTTTGATTCAAACAACACAGGTCTGCTGTGCTTCGCATCTTGTGTACATACAATTTACAATACATTGCATATGTAATTGTTCATCCACTTTCAGATAGCCAATGGAGACATATGTCGAAATATTACTTTGCCCATCTATGTTATCCTACCCGACTTTTGACTTGTCCAACTCTATTAGCTGGGTGAGTAACAAACTTCTATGGGTCTGTTCTTGTCTTCTTCCTCTATTCCCATCTATCTTCTTTTTTACTTTTTATAAATGCTTGAATGTGAACGCAACTGCTCCAATGTGAACTTATTCAGGCTTAAAATATAAATTTTCTGCACCTCATGAATTGATCAATGAAGAGTTTCATAAGAAGAAGAATGACGATCTATTTAGTAAGATAGTATGCGTTTCAAACAGTAGAGTGACATCAAATATGGATATATCTCCATCACTGAGAGAACATTACTGATTAAAACATGAAAAATCCTAACAGACAATGCCTTATATTGTGCCATTCAAGTTTCATCTATATATATAGAGTTAAAACCTGTTTATTTGCATCCTAGGAATGGATTTGAAGTGTTTAATGCACTTGGTTAAGCTGATCCAATATGTACCTACAGTATTGCTTTTATGGATCACTAGATGCAAATTAAGAGCAGCGATTCCTATGTTGCAATTTGCTTTTTACTAATGAATTTTTAATGTTGTCATGAAAAATATAATAGACTTCAATATTGAGAAAATTTGTATGGTATTTCTTAATCTGGGCAAAAATTCAACGTTGAAATATGTATTGATCACAAGAGTTCAAATCCATGATTTTGGTTGAGATTTATTACCAGCAGCTTTAGTGGTTACATCATTGTAGGACATAAAACATTAAAGCTGAATTTTGTAGGTAAAAAGGGAAAAAAAAAATCTAGTATGATCTTATCTAACTGTATTTTATTGGCTGTTGTGATTTCAATTTCCCATTGTGTTGTTGTGGCATTGTATTAATGGTTACATCATTGTAGTTTTTTTTTTCAAGAAAGAAAAACTGAAAGCTATTAAGTATAAAGACCACTGTCGGCCATGCACACCAAGTTCGTTTATGTTTTTATATCAACGACCCTCTCTTCTAAACTTTTTGTTGCATATTTTTGTGGAAACACACAGATGCTGCACTTTCAATCCTTTAAGCTAATGCCATCAAATAATTTAATCTCAGTGGCATCTTTGTTTGGCCTCACTGACATAAATGGAAACAACTTCTTTTTACTGTTTGAATTGTGTGCAGACCGTTTTCCATCGAGTTCAAGGTATTCATTGTTATTAGCTTTCAGTCAGAGCTGCCCAAAATGTATACAAAGACTGATCCGAAGACTCCTAGACTCTGGGTAAGCATTATTTTCAAGTTTATTTTAGATAGTAGCTAGTTGTCATATATCTAAAGAATCTTCTAAAAAAATTTCAGACGGCAATGGAATCTTTACCACTTGAGCTTGTACGAACAAGGTCAGAAGATGTGTAAAGGCAATAATAGAGGGAAGCCTTTTATATGTGTAATTTTCAATATTTTCCTTGAAGTACTAGGTAAGAGTTTGCATAACATAAGGGATGTGGATCACATGTAATTTGTTATCGGAACTACTAGTCATCACTTGATTGAAGCACATTTGTGTTAATTGTATGAAAAAACTTGATAACTTTGATATGTAGATTCGGAATCTATAAGCTTTGGTTCAGGTCCCTGAAAGAAAATTCTGCTCGTGGTGCTTTATTTTGTACTATGTGTAATTATTCTACATATGTTATTGTTCCATGCACAGAAATGAGAATTAATGTCTTTGTTGAATTATGTGCCACACTGATAAGGCTCGATTAGAGAGAATCGTATTTTATTGTTATATGTCTAGTTCTATACAAAGAGGGAGAAGGAGAGTAAGAAGGCAGCTGGGAATTAGTTTTTTGTATTGACCTTTTTGGCTTAGGAGAATGTTAGACTCTAGACTTTCTACCAGGGAGAGGGTTAGGCTCTTGCAATCCTATCATTGTCAATTTGTCGCCTTCTTTGTTTACGCACTATTATCTCTGTTATCTTTAATGTCAGTGTGTTAGTTCTCTTTCGGCTCCATTACCATTTCTTTATATATTTTAGTATTTTGCTGTTAGCATTAGCGAGTCTTATTAATTTGGTATCGAAACTTGATCCTATCATGTGGATGATTGCCTCTTCACATGCCTCATGCGGGTTCTAAATTTCTGCTAACGTGTCTTGTGGACTGAACTGGGATGACGCTCAATAACCTGAGGTGGCCTGGACAGTCCTGTAGGGAAGAAAATGTTAAGAGAGGCTTCGGAGGATGTCACCAAAACGCACTCCGATGATCCAGTTAGCTGAGTTCTGTAATCATGAGTGAGGAGAGTTAGATTTTTATGTATTTATCTAATTCTTAAGGCACCCTTCTATTTATGCTGGGATTTAAGGTTTCTGGGGTCCGACATTGCGAGTATATCTTGGTGCGCCTGAAATTTAAGGGGTGCATATTGGGGTGGTGGTTCCGATTTCAGATGAGTAGGGCTTGTTTCATTCTTTTGTTGTTTGATTCTGTAGGGTTTTGAATGGTTAAAGAGCATTCGTAGTAGCACAAACTCCCTTTTGAGGATCTTGTATAGATCCAAAAAATACTGCATTACTCAAATAAGTTTACTAAACTATTCTTGTTAGATTAAGATTACATATATATTCTTAAAAATGTATCAAGGAAAATTTAATAATTTGGTACTAAAATACGAAGGTTTTTCCTTAGCGTTGGATGCAAGTTGATTCAAGCTGAAGTTTAGCATGGTTAAGTCCACATTTGTAGTTAAATATGTTGACTTTTCCGGATAAGTTTGGCGTGAAATGTTAATTCGTTGCTAATTAGCGAAATGGTTGCTATGTAGCGACAAGCAACTTCGTCGCTATATTTTTTTGCTCGCCTGCTATAGCGACGAAATCTAGGTTTTGCTGTGAAATGGGGCTTCTCTTGTAGTGTCTCTTGTGTCTCTTTACGTAAAAAACTTACAATTATAAACAAGACGCGAGGATTGAATAGTTTTGACCTCCAGCAAGAGTGGTCTATGAGTACACTAACACAATTTCCTTCGTTATATTTATATATTGTTTTTCGTGCTAACAAAAGGACCGTAGAAATCGATTTGATTATTCCAAAAATGACTTGAAATCGATTTGATTATTCCTTTAAAAATTGGCCATACCAAATTGGTTGGTTGAATTCGTTTTCAAGCACGATAAAGACTTGATATTAAGATATGAATGAAATTTTAATTTTAAATTGTTAGTTCTTAAATTTAATTGGAGGTGAGGTTGGTTTCGAATCATCAAAGCTTAGTATATCTATATCAGTAGAATACATATGCTTGGAGTCTAGTGATATTGAACTCATTTTCAACCATAATTCTAATATGAAAGGGACAGAATAATAAATCAATAAGTGAAAGCAAATAAATATTTCATTTCGAGATCGAAACAGAGGTTGGATTTGGACATTTTAAGAGATGACATTGGAGATAATGTTCATACATTACTTTCATGCCGGTAAAATCAAACCATAAACTTTAATATTCTTGTGTAGTTGTCCAACATAATCATTTTTCAGCTTTTTTAGGTAAAAATTTAAAATATTGTTTGGGAAATTTAGCGGAACACGCTCGAATATGATTAACTTGAGGAAGATGCGTAAAATGCCTGACGTGTAAAGGGATTTGGTAATGCCTAATAGTCTAGGATTTAAACACTAAAGATGTAAACAAGCTCTAAAACAAAATAAAGGAAAAATACTGAGAACAATATTATGTATTTCCTTCAACATAATAAACACAAAACACCACAAAAGAAACACAAAGCATAAAGATACGCGACAAGTTCGAAGGTTTGTAGTTAGAGCATGGAAGAGTAACTCCCTACACAACTGTAAACAGTTGAGCTAGACCAAGTATATACACAAACTACAACAATCCAAAAAAAAGAGTCAAAAACTTACGCTCGAATCATAAGAGGATTTTGTAAGTCCCAGTAAGGGGAGGGGGGGAATAATAGAATGACAATCCAAGAGGAGGGGTGAATTGGATGTTTAGCAAGTTAAAAATTTTGTTGAAAATCTTTTGCAAATCAAAACAAATAACAAAGTTCTTTGAAATCAATATCAAAGTTAAATGTGGAAACTCTAAAGATTCAATCCACATACAACAATGAAAATCAAATGCAATGCAAAACAAGTAAATAAGAAAAAGCAAGGGAAGAGATGACAAATCCAATTTATAGTGGTTCGGTTCTCCTTGACCCACGTTTACTCCTCTAGCTCAACTAGAGAGTTCAATCCACTAAAGATTCTTCCTCACTTGCGGGTGAAGGAAAACCGTTACACCTTGTTTTTGCAGGATCAACAAGAAAACCTTTACACCTTATTTTTGCGGGCTCAATAAGAAAACCGTTTCCCTAGTTTTTATGGGCTCAACTAGAAAACCTTAACCACTAGTTTTTGCGAGATCAATTAAAAAACCGAACCACTTGTTTTTACAGGATCAACAAGCCAAACTAAAATCTAGTTTTCTAAGGCTCACTAACAACTACTCTTGTTTTTCTAAGGAACAACAAGGAAACCTATCTACCCCAAGCAAACAACCTTGCTTGTTACAGATTTAACCCAAAGTGTATATTAGATTAAAGCTCGCTCAAACCCAACAGTAAGATAGCAAGTAAATAGCTCAAATGGGTTAGAAAGGTAGAAGTGAGAGATAAAATGATTAGCAATTTTTGGCAAAGATATCTCTTTTTTTTCTTACTTCTTACCTTGAACGTCAATTTATAGCCACTTGAAAGAATATAGTCGTTGGAGCCTCGAAGTAGCCCTTGTGAGAGAATGAAACATTCTGTTTTAAATGACGTCACCTTGTACAATGTGCATTGTATCTCCCTCTAAGTGCGTTGTACTTTGTACCATTGAGTTCTACGTGACTTGATAACAATTCAACGCGCATTGCAAGAAATCCAGTAGCCACGACCTTGATTGGATTGCCATTAACGTGCATTGTACCACCTTCAATGTGCGTTGATCATAACTCAACGTGACTTGTGGTTTGTTTAACGTGCGTTGTTTTTCCTTCCAGAATATGCACATTTCACCCAGTGAATCTTCAACGTGACTTGTACCTTATGCAACGTGTGTTGTGGACTTCATCTCAAGATCACACCTTTAATCCAGTCAGTGTGTCAGAGAATATTCAAATTCAAATCCCGATGTGTGTCTTGGCTTTGTTCTCATCTGACCTTGTCAACGTTCGTTGCACTGTTTGTAATGTGCGTTGAGCATTTCTTCAAAGGTTGCACCTTTTGCTCTACAACACGCCTTGTATCATTCAACAAGTCCAATAACGTGCGTTGTAGCTTGTGTAACTTGCATTGATGATCATCTGATACTTTGCACTTCTTGAATGGATGATCTATGTGTCTTGTATCGAGTGTAACATGCCTTAATGCCATTTTCATCATGATCAATGTGACTTGCATAGGCATCACATGATTTGTATCAAGATATCAGCAAGTCTGCAATTTAGCATATCTTTTATGGATGTTTTGCAATCATCATCATCAAAACCGAAGTCAACAGATTTGATACTCGTCATCCAGTGCGCAAACATATGATCCAATCTTCGTGTTGACAACATTAAGTTAAAGTAAAATGTGAAAAACAAATCAAGAGTAATTGACAATAATAAAGGCTAGTGTGTTTAGAGTCGAATCCCTTGTTCTGTTCTTCCACTTTCCATTTATAGTGTAGTGAGAAAAACTAAAGTAGTAGAAGTTTTTCTATTTTTGCGTTCTGTGCACCACTTGCTCCACGTCTTTTTGGTAGCACGTTCTATTCATAACCACCACATTTGGGTCTCTTGCGGACTAATCTTTCACTTTTCGTAGTTGTCGTTTTGTTTGGATTGGTTTATTTACACGAGTTCTTATCCACCAAGCTCGAGCCATTTGCTAAATATGACACACTTGGACCATTGCTTTCCAGATTAGTATGTTTCAGAAAACATTTTATCTTATCGGAGATTCCAAAATAAAACCCTTTTAAGGTTATGCCAAAACTTCAAAAAAAAAATTCATAATATGTTCAAACTGTTGTCAAATATTTCAGAAAGAAGCTCAAAACATTTCTAGTTTTCTAGAAATTCCAAAGTCAAAGTTTGCCACGCAGGCACAACAAAATCCTTT
>CAODLS011167865.1:0-15924 GCA_948243855.1 Flueggea neowawraea
ATATATAAATACAATATAACAAAAATATCAGTAAAAATAAGATCATCAAAGAAATCTCAAAATACACAAGTGTAATCCAGTATCCCAACAGTAGTCCGTTGTGGAGCTTTATGACAGAACAAAGTAGAGTCCGAATGAGGGCACTCACTATAGTCAAAAGTGCTTCACTAGGTCCGAGATACGGATCAGATGCTGAGCGTCCAAAATGTCACCTGTGAAAGAAGGTTAACATAGACAACATAAGAAAAAGGGGTAAGAATCTCTAGTGAGGAAACATCACTCCAGATTGCCTTATTTGTGCCTCACAAGACTGGTTTGAAACCCTATTTCAAAATACCGCACACATACATAGATACCATATAGTATACACACTATATACATAATACATTTTCTGAAATTCGTTTTACCAAAACGTTTGCATCCATATCACATAACATGCATTCAGACAATATATACATAAACTTGTGAATTCATAATACGGGACCATGGAATATTTTCATGTAGCAGTGTGGACTCCGCCAACTGACTGCTCAATAAAAGTGTGTATCTGGCTAGATACACAGTCATCCCATTGCCCCAATAACTAGTGCCTTAATAGAGCATTGGTATACCAAAGGCTACGTACCCTGTAGCTAGGTGTCCCCATGTCAAAATGTGATACATACATAATATTCCACATACAATCATGCATAATCTTTTCCTTTATTCCATCATTTACAAAATACTCATGTATATATAGCAATATATACTTTATAATTTCCATAGCAAAAAGTTGGTTATTAATAATCACATAATTCAGATTATTAATTAACCCAATAAATATTAGTTCAATTTCATATCATAGTCAGACATATCAAAAATAATATACTCAATTTTGAAGACAGAGCCTATGTGTCTGAAGCTGCCATTTAAGTCACCTGGTATCCAAAGCCGCGAATCCAGTCAAACACCGCTCGTGGGTGGCTGCTCGCGTTGGCAGGCACACAGAGCTGTAACAAACATAGACAGAACATATATCAAAATGTGGTATTATGGCGGTACCAATGCATGGTATGCAAATGCAGATGTTGACCCTCAGAGTCACTGAAAATCTATATCGGGAATAAATCCATCACCCTCGACCCAAAATATACAATCCATGTAAAATTACAGTTTGGTCCATGACCAGTGTAAAATTACATTTTACTCTCCGAGACTTGAGAAATTACAAAACAGTCCTTAAAGACTGCTGGAATCATCGACTAGACATCCATAAGTCAGAATCCCCAAATTCTATCCCGAACTCTCAGACTTCGAAAATTTATCCTAATTCCTTAAAATTTCAAATATACCTCCAAGTTCTCCAAAATTACAAATCTAGAGCTTAACTTTTCAAAATTACAAATCTACACCCAATTTTCAGAAATTACAAATCTAGAGTAAACTTTTCAGAAATTCTCAAAACTATCTCGAACTACAAGTTTATTCTCAAAACTTCGGACTTTGGATTCGACCGACCAATATCTAAACTAATCATATATCCAGACTCTAATCGGTCCCCTGAGCATGAATCTAACCTCATATTCCACAAATAAACTCTCAAACATGCCCAAATCATCAAAACCAAAACTAAACCCTAGTTTATTCAAATGGTCACCAAATAAATCGATTCAAAGCTTGAATCGTGTTCATATAAGTCCTATGTAACATGATCTAGCATCATCTAACATCCATTCTTCAAGAATCATTCGAAAATTGAAACCCATTTCAAATTCGTCAAAAAACACATTTCATGAATCAATGCATGAAAATGAGTTAGAAATGAAGAAAGGATGTTGATCTTACCTCAAAAATAGATTAGGAATGTTGAGGGAGCAATATGAGAGAGTTTCAGACCGATTGGGAGTGATTTGAGTGAGAAAATGACAATGAAAGTCGAGTTCAACCGTTTTAAGAGCTTCAGCTCAAAACACACAATTTCAACAATTACAAAGGCAACATACGTCATACACAATGACAACGTACGTTGTGACTGTGCAAAACGTACGTTGGACCTCACAACGCACGTTGTGAAGCATCCAGTAGCCACAAATTCGAAGAAACAAAACTCAACGCACGTCGTATCATGGCAACGTACGTCGATCATCCTCGCATCCCAGATAACATATGTCGTACCTACACAACGTACGTTATGCTTCTTTTCCAGATAACATATGTCTTCCTCACTCGACAACGTACGTTGTACTTAAGTCAACGCACGTTGTTCGCTCTCCAATCACATACTTGACATATCATGCTTCCCAACATGCATCAAACCTCCCTCAAGATTCGATAACACCTAATCCTCAAAAAGACATCTGATTATCCCTAAGATCAAATCGGAATATTACAATGTTGAATCAAATTTGAATTTTGTGACCATACGAAAAAAATCATTCAAGTTTATTGACCATAGAAAAAATTAACTCATGATTTTTAATTATGGTTTTTTGGTCAAGAAGTGGATTTGGTGGTTACTTGATGATTGAATGACATTTGATGTAGGTAGAAGTGGCAATTAATAATGACAATGATGAGCAAAGAATTTGTCTCAACTGAGAAAAATGTCTCAACCATGATAAAAGGAGGTTTGGAAAAGTGTGTCGATTGATACATTTATCACGATTGAGACAAAGTGTGTAGCTATTAAGGAGCATTGAAGCTTATTCAAGGGGAAATTGAAGAGGGAACCTTGGAAGAAGACTATAAAACCCCTCATTTAGAAGGAAACACATCTCACCAATTCAAGTCACAAAATACATCATAGCTCAACATCATATTCCTTCACTTTGAAGAAGAGCAAGCGAGTAGTCTTGAAGCCAAGGTCGAGTTGGAAAGTTCAAATAGTAACAAAGAGTTATTTCTCCTCTCTAGTTCTTATTTATTTTGATGGAATTGATAGTTGTTGTTATTTTGTTAAATTAATAGCTAAACTTTAGCGAGGAATTAACTCTTGAACCATTCCTTTAAAGTTTTTCTTTTTGTTTTAATGGTATCTATGCGATTTTTATTGCATTTTTATTGTTCTAATTACAATTGAGAGGTCAAATTGGACTATTCGTGTTATGTATGCAATGGGAGTTGTAGCATAATAGACTTATAAACACCTGTTTAGTTGAGAATCATTAAGAGATGGTGAGGATTAACTAATTGTTTTGAAGAATTGCTTAATGCATCAATCAATATAACTTGAGTTGGAATTGATAATTGACAGATTGAAATTTCACTCTTGTTATTTCAACCTGATAGTTAGTTGCCACTTGAGATAGGATAATTAAAAATATTGGATATCTAGAGACTTAGAACCATAAAACCTAATGGAAAGACTAAGAGAGAATGTTGATAGTGTTAATTCCAAAGTTGTAATCTTGATTGTAGTTAAAGCATTGTTTGAATTTTCAGTATGCGATTAAATTCTTTTCACTTTGTCAATTATTTTATTTTTATTTTCTCAAACAAATTGGGACTAGATTGGTAGGTGGATAAATCCATAATCCTTGTAAAAACTATACTTTTACTAATTGAACAATGACGTACTTGCACCTCAACAAGTTTTTGGAGCCGTTTTAGGGACTATTAGATTTAAAATTTGTGTTAATTTAGTCAAATTTGATTTGAGAACTTTTTTTGCTGCATTGCATTTCTTGTTTCATCTAATTGTTTAGGTGTGTGCCAAAAAGGAGAAGAAAGAAGCCTCAAGAACATTTATAAGTATACATTCTGGAGATTGCAACATAAGAAAGGCAATTGAGGTGTGAAAGACGACAGAGAATTGTGGAAGAAAGATCTAACCAAAGGTGTGAAGAGAGAACCCCCATGGAATATGTCAGCTAATGGGTGTTGAAATCAACAAATTAATTTCCTACTCTAAGCAAAAAATAAATAAAATTCGCATACATTGGCAAATATGGTTGAATCCATAGAAACTGGTAAAGTCCTATCTAATTTCAAAAAAAAATGAAACAAAAATTTGATTGTAATGAAAACAAGCAAGCAATTAATAAATCAAAACAACAGAAATAAAAAGATAAAATCAGTAATGAAAAAAGCCTAGCCAAGGCACATCTCAGTCTCACTTTGTAAATCAATCACGGGTAAAGAAAGATAATCAATACTGTTTATATAGGTAAGTTATAGTTACAAGTCACACACTCAGTAACCAATCATTACTTACTGTTTCGGTAGTTTTGGGATGCATTGTAAGCTACTTCCCTAACCACATCAACAACTCTTGGGACGTCCTGTAGAGTTTAATTTAGTGGCAAGATTAAGAATGACAAAGACCCTGCCCAAGCTAACAAGCTCGGACGCCGCAATTCATTCAAGCAAGACTACTTTATTTCATTAGTGACAGGCGAAGCCCATTATCACAACAACAACATTAACTTACCACTTGTGCTAGACACGTAATCACGAATCTATGAATCTAGCTGGTTGTTTATTATTCTGTCAACTAATTTAATCGGCTGTTATCAAATCAATCAAAAAACAATAATAAAAGCATTCAGGCATCTAAATATAACAAATCCATAAACAAGAAATAACTGAAAAGAATAGAACCTCATGATTTATTCAACCTTGATTATACCTTGACTATAAAAGAGTTTAGTTGCTCATAATGTAAAAGAACACAAAAATAAAATTTTTCTGTCTAAATTGAAGAATGAAGGACGATGAAGAAGATGATGTCTGAATAATGAAGACTAGGTATTTATATTGATACCTAGCTTGCAAAACCTAATTAAAATTTGTCCTAAAAGTTTCAAAAGTACCCTCTTACTAAACTAAGGTCTTCCTCTTCTAATTAGCTTGTCCTAGTCCTTTGAGGAGTCAAAATAAGTGGTGTCACGTCAGTTTAATAACTTCTGTGAGTGCTTCCAAAATTGTCCATCTCGACAAGGCCTTGCTATGCACACTTGAATATGGTCTAGCGCAAAATAACTCTAAGTCACCTTTCCTCATCAAATTTTTCCATATGCAACACAAAACAAAAACCAACATAAAGACACATAATAATGAACATAATGCATGCAAAACCATGTAAAAATGCTAATAAAAATATGCATGAAATGCACACTAACATCGGTACGGTTTTGATGCCATCCAACAAGGAGTTACTAGTGAATGCCAACAACTTTGAGATCAAGCCGGTGTTGTTGTGAATGATCCAATCAAGTGTACAATTCTATGTTTTGTCAAAAGAGGGCCCCGATACTCACATTGCCAACTTCTTGGAGATTTTTGACACCTTTAAATACAACCGGGTGTCTGATGATACTATAAAGCTTCACTTGTTCCCATTCACTCTCAAGGATCATGCCAATGCTTGGTTGAACTCATTGACTCCAAATTTAAT
Source organism: Flueggea neowawraea (assembly GCA_948243855.1). Classification (NCBI taxonomy): domain Eukaryota; kingdom Viridiplantae; phylum Streptophyta; class Magnoliopsida; order Malpighiales; family Phyllanthaceae; genus Flueggea; species Flueggea neowawraea. The sequence continues at coordinate 5,375 of CAODLS011167865.1, forward strand.
CAATTCATGGAACCAATTAGCAAAAGCTTTCTCAGCCAAGTATCTTCCTTTGGCTAAAAAGACTAGGATCATCAAAGAAATTACTAATTTCCAACAAGTCGAAGGAGAATCCTTGTAAGAAGCTTATGAGCATTTCAAGGAGTTATGGTGGGGTGTCAATTCAATCAAATATAATTAGCCTATTCAGAAAGAATTTGTGTATAGCAGTGAACAAGATCGATCTATAGAGATTGGTAAAACTCATTTATTTATCAAAAACAAGAGAAACAAAATAGAGAATAAACAAGACAATATAGTGACCGAAGATTAAATATGAAAACAAAAAAAAATAGTAAATTAAAGTAAATGTAATCAAAACAACGAATAGAAAGTCAATAATAACAAAGTCTAGCCAATGTACTTCTTAGTTCAATCCTTTCAGTTGATCACTGACATGAAAGATAAATATCAAGTATTCAAATGGATAGATTTATAGCCACCTGTGACACACTCAAATGACCAATCTCTTCTTAATTTATTGTTATCCCCGAGGCGCCTCGCATATTATTTCCCTAACCACTAGACAACCCCCGGTACACCCTACAGGATTTAATCAATGGCAGCCATAAGAACCAAAGAGACCCCTATCATAGCCAATGAAACAAGAAACTCTGTGATTCATTTAAACTAAGATTATTCAGTTATATAACATTAAAAGTTGCCCTACCGCAAGCACACAAGTTATTCGCTACAAGTATTAGAATTAATGAGAACCGCTCAGCTAATCCTAAATTATAGTATATTATTTTAATCAATCAATCAATGGGCCCTATCAATCAATCAACTAGAAATAATAATAAAAAACTAGAGAACTAGAGCACATAAACTAAATAAATATTAGAAAAGCTTAATAACAATTAAAATAAAAGTCTAACAACTGTTATGGATTGAACATCGAAAGTACCTCGACTAGATGTGAGTTTAGTTACACATGCTTAATGGAAGAAAGGACAAAAGTTCAATGATAATTGATGTCCATGTTCAAAGTCACAGAAGCTAGCCGAAGGAGAGAAGAAGGAGAGTTCCCCAGCCACCAAAAAAAAATAAGTCTTTATATGTGGCTCACCAAAACCTAATCCTTGCTGAAAATTAATTACCAAAATAATAATAACAATAACACTAGAAGAGTCTTGTTCCAACAGAAAATAATGCTAAAAAACATTCTAATTTTCCAAGAGGCTTAATTCCCAAATCCCAGTTGTCCATGCATGTGGCCCAATGTAAACAAACCTGTCCAGTCAGGGCATCATATTCGACATGGTTATGTTGAATTTCGTTCAGAAGTGAAAATCACCCAAAACAGTAACTCTTCACCACTTTTCACCCACAACTCTTCTGAATAATTTAGAGAACAAAAACACATAAAAAAACTAACAAATATAATACTTAAACATGCAACATCAACATAAATTTAATAATAAAAATGTATAAAATGCAACCTATCACTCAATCATGGTCATCTTGAGAGAGGACTTGAGCGGTAACTGAGAGAGCAAAACGCTGCCGTCGGAAAGTTTATTTCTGATTTTTGGGCAGAGAAGCTTTTGTCGCTTAGGTAAGACGTTGGTGAGTTCGCAGATTCGACCCTTTAACTAGGTCACTGAGTCATCGCCACAGACTCAGACTGTGTATTCTTTCCCGCTCCACTTCACTGTTAGCGTAAGCTCCTCCTCTGTCACCGGCGACGTTGTTAGTGATGATGAAGTAGCTTCTGCCATATCGTCCGGCTACCCCGACCCTCTCTCTGGTCTCGGCCTTGGGTAAAGTAGCAGGGTCAAGTAGGGAAGGAGAGGCTATTGTGGTTTAACGTCCTTTACATGCTTTTTTTCTTATACATAAAATGGGGAGTAGGGGCAGTCGTAACTACGCTCCTAGGCGTTAGGAGGGATTTGATCATGCAGCTCCTCTCTGCTAGAAAATATTCGATAGAACTATATTTTAATTTGGTAAAGTCACCGAATTTCGTCACCATAGAATCCATCTAGAGCCAAACGAATCAAGTGATTATCCACCAAATTTTAATGTTTGACATGAGTTCGTTTTTGTGAAATTATAAATTTAACCAAGTCAAACGAACTTAGAACTTGGTTTCTATCTGCTGAACTATCCTTGGTGGGTCATCTTTAGCATCAAGTTATTGGGTTCATTAATATCTTAGTGTCTTGATAAAATTTCAGCTGTCAAATTAAATTAAAAAAATATAAATTATTTTAAATCTTAAAAACCTTAAAAATATACAAAGTATAAATAGTGAAAAGGACAATAGTCACTTCTGAAGTTTTATACACTTACATAGTTTTTAGTATTAAATGAATATATAAATGAAATGAAATGAAATGAAATAAAATGAAATATTTGAGAAATTGTATTTGAAAATGAATTAATGTGTTTGTTTTTTTTTTAAATTCTTCATTTGTAAATGAATTTTGTATTTGGAATGAGTAGTGATTTGTAATTATTTATTTTTTGTTTACAAAAATGTCTTTGTAGTTAATATTTTGGTGGATTATTAAAAGTGTAGTGTAAAGATAATTTTGTCAAACTTATAGAAGTATGAAATTCATTTGCAAATTCTACCTCTTTTGATCAGATTTACAAATGAACAAAACTTAACTAAAACTAATTTTTTCATTTGCAAATGAATGATTTAAACATTTTAAAAAACCAAACCAAACAAAAGAATTGACAAAAATAAGGATTTGCTAATGAATTTTACAAAATTTTGTGGAATTCATTTATACCAAACACACTGTTAATATTATAGTTGTACATATTGGAGTTAATTTCACCGGGGTAACTGAACTTCTTAAATTGTTACAGACTCGTCACTAAAGTTTAATTTGTTTCAGAAAACTCACCTAATGTTGTAAAATGTTCCACAAAACTCACCAGATCTATTCCATTGCTGATTTGTAAGCCTCTTAGCACACTTTGGCTTTGATGGTGGATAGAGAAGAGGCAGAATATTCATGTTTGATATTTTTGAATATATCTCATTTATCTCTTTTTAATGATTTAGATGAGTAAACATAAAACTATTTAATCTAGGGGTCAATAAGCTGTCAATACATTAAAAAACATTTAAGTCATTTTGACAAGCCGCTGTTTAAGAGAGCCAAGACACTGAGGATATTAAGACCATATTTTTTTTCTTAAAACTTCTGTCTCATTTTTAGCTATAAGGAAGTCCACATTATAACCTTCTAACATGTTTATTTTTCATGGATACATTTTTTTTTAATTTGGCTTCATTTTGGTGGAATTCTTGACGATTGATTCATAAATCTTTATACATTTGCATTTATTTGTGAAAGAATGGAAGAAGAGCAAGGAATTGGATAAAAAAGAATGGAAGGAAGCAAAAGCTAAGCAAGAAAATGGACGTTGGAGCTCGTTGAAAGCAGGGAAGAGGCTGGCACAGCTCACCACACTCCCACGGTGAGTGCCAAGCTCCGTGGCCAAACCAATTTCCAGTCACCATGCCCTGCCCATGAGCGCGTGGCAAGTTTTTTACAGCGTGGTGGACACATTCTCTGCACACCGCACCATTTACCACACCCCAGTGGGGAGCCTCTACCCTATGGTGAAGAAAAGCTTCCTCCCACACGCCGCCACCGTGATCACCACGCCTCGTGTCAAAGGAAGAATGCAGCAACTCAATGATTTGAAGAATGATGACTTGGCACCAATTGAGTATGAGTGAAGTTTCTTTTTTTGCCACTTTAAGGAGGGTCATTTTAGAGAATTGTGCCTAGAGGTCGTGGGCTGGGAATTTTGGCCAGCCCACGAGCCGAGCCCGCCTAAAATCAAGGACTAGGTTCAATTTTTCACCCGCAAAGCCAGGCTGGGATGAGAAAATCTGCCCGAAGTAAATTTTGGGTCGGACTTGGGTTTGCCAAAAAATGGCCTGTGCCACCCCGCCCTATATATACACACTCACAAAAACTATATCTCTCTTACACATCTCTCTCTCTCTTACACACACCTCACTCTCTCCCAATGACTTCACTCTTCAGTCCTCACCTCACTCTCTCTCGGTCTCTCAACTCTTTCAACATTCAAAAGACCCAGACTCTCTACACCTCACTCTCTCTGCAATGCCTTAACCTCCATCTTTCTCGGCCTTCACTCATCACCTCACTCTCTCTCTCTCTCGCCCTCCCTCACTTTCTCTCTTGGTCTTCACTGCAAGTCGATTCGTTGATTTCTGGGTTAAGATTGGACTTTGGAAGAGGTTTCTGGGTTTATGATTTGCAGGGATTTGGTTGTGATCGAAGTGGGTCTCTGATTTCTGTGTCACCGACTCTTCACCAACTGAAGCAGCTGCCATTGATCCCGGTTTTGTTGTTTTTGGTGGGTCACTTCTCTCGGTCGCCTTCACTCCGCCATCATTGTTCGTCCTCTGTTTGTGTTTGGTGGGCTTGTTGTTTGTTTGGATAGATCAAAATTAATTTCTCTAATCTTGAGTTTGTTGACTTCTTGTTTTGTTTTTTTGTGTGTGTGTGCGCGTGCTGTGATTGATCGGAGAAGAGAAGAAGATGTTGAGTTTGTCGATTTTGTTGATTGAAGGCAATGCTATAGTTGATGATTGCTTGTTGATTGCTAGTTTAACAATGTTATAATTGATGATTGCTTGTTGCTAATCTCTTTTCCTAAATTTCTCGTTGTAAGTTTAATTATTTTAGTTTTTGAATTAGAAAATGTACAATTCTATAAATAAATGCTCTTTTCTTGGATCCCAAAAAAAAAGTAACTCAATCCGAAATATTCTACTTCGGCTATATGAAGTTTTTGGCGGGACATCAAACTATTTGTCATGAGTCATGACTTTCAGTTAATAGACAACAGCACTTTCATCTCATACGACATAGTGCGATTTCCGACGACTTGAACTCGCGCGACATATCGCCAATTCATGATTTGAAGACATTAATGTTTCCACCAGTTTGTGTTTTGTGGACATAATGGTGTAGATAACAGAGAAAGGTTGAAGCAGTGAAGGTTGTTGATTGTGATTTGCGGCTGCCACAGAAGTCGAGAGTTTGAAACAAAAAATAGACGACTGACAACGTAATACATATTCAACCAGCTTTACAATAACTGAGGACTAGATTACGATTGAAGTTTCAATGTTTTAAGATCCTTAACATAAGCATTTCAAAAAAAAGATCCTTAAATAAAGAAATTTGATTCATAATTTCCAAAAGAAGCACTTGGTACGTTGTACAATCTTAAACTGAATATGGAACAAGTCCGTAATCAGTCAATTATATAATTATCTCAGTCTGTGAAGTTCTAATGTCTCTCTGATTGTTGTGACGGAAAAACAAAACAAATTCTCTTGTGGACCTCTTCTTTTTTCTTTTTACGGTTATAGACTAATTAAATTAAACAAAAAAAATTCAATAATAAAAATATTATAACTCACAAATGCTATACTTAACTGAAATTTGGGTTAATCAGATATCAAAATAATATCTATGACTGAGTGATTTAATGGTCAGTTTGATTTTTTTTTTATTAGAGTCTAAACTATATTACAAGTAAAAAAAAGCAAAAAAAGAAAATCCAAAAATGAAAAATAAAAATTGGAAAGGGGAGGGGGACGGGTTGCAAGCGGGGGCTTGCTCATCCCCTTGTTTTCATGTGGTTCCACCACTGTTCTTATTATAAATTTATCCATAAACTAGAGATGAAGTATAGGTGTTAAAAAATATAATAATCCATGATAATTAAGTGATGAAATTTTCACATTAAAAAAAATTCTAAAAAGCCATTTTCACGTTAGCTAAAGGTTTTGTATATAAATAAACAATTCAACAGAAACTGGAAATATAAATAAATAATTATACAAATGAATAATTTTTTTAAACGTTCTTTAAAATATTAATTCTTATACCGTATTTTTTTGGGATAAAAGTACAATAGATTTATACACTTTATTAATCAATTATGACATCAAAAAATATATTTGTTTAGTTACCTTAATTAAATACATATAACAAAAAAAGTTATGAATTGATTTGAAGCAACTAAAAAGTAATATTAAAAGCTTTAACTGAAAATAGACTTGAAGCGACTAGACTTAATATTAAAATAATATTAGAATTTTTTTTAGTATATTAATTTAGAGTTATGTTAAGTTATGTGTTATTTTTTATCTATTAATTATTTAATTTGATTTGGAATAGAGGCATATCAAGTATTTTATGTTATTTAAATTGAATTAATCTTATTAATTTATAATTAAATGATAATTTTTTTTATAAAATATTTTTTAAAAATAAATTAGATTCAATATTAAAGCACGAATCATATAAGACATCGACCTTTTCATTTGCCCTCAGATGTGGTCACACGAGTGTCTTTTGCTCTCAAACAAAACAAGTCACAATCAGCATTTATTTTGCAGTTATAAAAGTACGCAGAGCGGCAGAGGTGGTGGTAATTTTTTTTAATAAGATAACTTTTTGTTATTTTTATTTTCTTTGTGAAATTAACAAAATAAAAAAAAAACAGCAAAATGAAATATAAATTATTGAAGTTGGTATTTAGAAATGTGCATTACTTTTTTGAGCCGCAATTTTTTTAAAAAAAGAAAGAAACTGAGCATAATAATAAGATTTAAAAGAACACAACAGTAGTTGTAAAATTTTGGTGCATTGTGCAAGACTCTATCAAATGCTCATAACACAATGATATTTTTTTATTAAAAATTATTTTTATCCATATGTAATCTTGTTTTATATTATGCTTTATCATTTGGTATTATAAATTAGATATTCGATTTTCTATTTTTATATCGTATGTTTTAATTACTAGCTAATGGTTGTTCACTAACTTAATATTTTCCTTTTGTACAATTAAAATATTGAAAAGAAATGTTAGTACAAAATAAATTAAAATGTTGAAAGGAATGAAAATGAGAATTTACAACAATTATAGAATAATAGGTTAGATGATTAAGTTATTTTTTTATACTAGCTGTGAAGATATTGAGTACCCGTTTAATAAATAAACAGTATAAAAAAAAATGGTTCAAGTTACCTATCTCGATTTTGGCGGAAGCATAGCAGCAGACAGCAACTGCAGGATCAGGTTTAGATGTTGGTTTCGCGAGCAAACCATAGTCAGATAGTCGACGGGAGTGCCCGGCTAGTTCGCAGTCTAGATGTCACGCTGATCGACACCATCGACAGACGATTCACGATGCGAGAAGATGGAGGTAATGATGAGAGAGGGGAGAAACATTTTTCTCCCTCCCTCCTTTTTTCTTTTCTTTTCTTCTCCTTCTCTCTTTTCTTTCTTTTCTTTCCTTCTCTTCCCCACTTTCTCCACCTCACTTCCTTTCTCTATTTATAGGCAACCAAATGGGCTTTCATTGGGCCCATTATGAGCCTTATGGGTCTAACTCAATTGGGCTTACCAATTGGTCTAGGTTCACGATCCCGGTTCACACCTTGACCGACCGGTTCGGTTCACCTATCATGGGCTGACTGCTTTTCCAACATCTCTCACTCGCACATGACAGAACCTTAACACGTCATGGATCATGATGGAACTAATATCGATCATGATAATGACCTCGTGTTATATATTATCATGCAACATGGTTAATACTTACGTAATCATGCTCGATCATCTCGTCATACAGGCAAATAGACCGTGCGACTAGCATACTATGATAACATATTTGTTATACACCTGTTAGGATTATATAACAGCTCTTAACACAATCATGCTAGAAGGCGTCTCTTCAAAACAGCTCCATTTTGTCGATGTATATGCAACATCAGCTCAGACTGCTGGAAACATATGCGTTTCCCTAGTTCGTAGCCACAAAATCGCTGTTTTCGATCTTCACGATCTCACGAAAGCTTTTCTCAAAGTTCACACATCATGTGACACGCTACATGAGAGCTAGCCTAGCAAACTTATGAGACTAGTGCAAATGAGTATAGAAACGAACTTCCCCTTTTACACCAAACAATTCATATAGTCAAGTTTACTTGCTCAACTAGTCACACTTGGTCGAATCAATCGTGACCATTAATGACAAGCTAAAGTAGCCAAAATCAACTACACATCTTGAATGTGTTAAGGGTTCTAAGGATAGATAATACCAAGAACCACATGTTCACGGCATGGTCTCACACTAGGAAAAGTGAGATCGTTTTTCAATCTTTTTCATTCCTATGGTCGTGTATATAGCACACATGGTATGATCATATGCTGTTGTGTTCTTTCCTTCTCTTGGAGGAGCGCATGTTTATACAACATTATCAACACCACACAGAAGCTTCAGTTACAATGCATTTCACCATCTAACCTTAATCCACACTTAACAGGATTGCTTCTGGCTTTAAGACAGAATATGCTAAAAGTCTATTAATTTTAGCATTTGATCATTTAATGATCGACATAAGAATTTATCCTATGGCGTACGTATCTTTTCATACGAATTTTTCTTGCTCTTTTATAATGAACTCACAATTATAAAATGCAAGACATATTCTTGATTATGAATGCACTCTCTTTTTACGTTCAAAATCAACCTCAATTCTTTCCCAACAAATTAGGAAAACTAAGGTAAAGACCTGTGTGAGTGGATTACTTCTCTGTCCAACATGCTTTTACATTCAATGCTACAACAAATGTTAACTCTCAACATTTGTGCTCATGTATTGCTTACGATAATCTTATTAAAGATCATGTTTTAAGGGATTACACATTTCGTGTGCCATGCGGGTTTGAAGGACTTATTCCTTGTGAGCTTTCATTAACAGATCTACAATCACGTCTCGTATGGACTTACATTTCAAGTTCACTTCTCAATGTGAAACTTGTACTCAAATTCACTTATCCTTGTGCAACCAAGTACTTTCGCAACATGATACTTGGTCTTGATTTGCTTAGACTTATGAAAGATCTTTTCGATCTTGAAGCAATCGAGGTTGACTGTCACTAAAAGACTGTCATAGATTCTTTAGGTGGTTAATGCTAAGTGGATCGTTCCACTGTATAACTAACCTTCACATTACACTACAACTAACGAAGCTATGGTATTAGCTTCTCTTGCTACACACATATATGTGTTCCTCACTATTACGTGGAGTGACTTTTATGCCAAGTAAGAACACATAACCATATATGGACTTCCCTATAGTCCACATCATTACATGGAGTAGCCACTGTATCTCATTTTATCATAAGCCCTTCCGATAATATAGTGTCTTGCAGTGCCTCTGAATCATCCAAGTATCTAATTCACTGCTTTCCAACATCCTCCTTATGTGTTGAATTAATATTTGCTAGCTAACTTGATTGCATAGCAAACTCTAGATTTTGTACACACCTAGGGATTTAGTACAAGATATGGTCTTGTAATCAAAACATGTACTCTATATTATAAAAATATTCACATGACATTCGTATGAAGAACATTCCTTACACGTTCTTCCTCTCACATAGGTTTATGGACACATGCATTTAGTATGTGACTTGCTCTTAGCCAGGGGCATCATATAGGTTATGCATTTCTGCATCTTGAAACGTTCAAGTATTTTGTTGATCCATCTTATTCAAAGAGGAACTACTACTCGAACGATCTCTTGAAGTTTGAATCCAAGTTCAACCCATATTATATATATATCAAAGTTAGATAATAACCAATCTTTGGAGTCATTCAAGTATACTAGACCATTTCTAGCTACAAGTGTGATGTTCACACTAGGTAAGAATGACAAGATTCACCTTAGCCTTATCATAACATATATGAATATACCATCTTTCTCGAAAAATGTCTAAGGTCTTACCTTGGACGATGAAACCTTTAGGGTAAACCATATAGGTTTCTTCTCCAAATTCTTTATTAAGAAATGGATAATGAAACTATTAGGTTAAACCTTATAGGTCTCTACTCCAAATTCTATATTGAGAAAAAGATTCTCTACATTTCATAATGTAGGTCAATGCATAGACTAGTCTGAATGACCAAAGTCTATTTGATGAAGGTAAATCTTTCAACAAGTTAGACTTTCCAATCTTGCTGAGTAAATCCCCGTTAAACGATTATTGATGTCTTACTCGATATATCATTCTTGTATCCACTTATCTCCAATGGATGCTCGCCCTTTGGGTATATCAACCAGTTTTCAACATGGTTTAATCTCAAATGTCATTAGCACTTTCATTACTTAATCCATATAAGTCTCACTGGGATGAGTGAACCTCTAACATACTCATAGGCTCGTCCTTGACTTGTGGGGTTGCTAAAAGGATCACGATTGATTCATTTATTGAATAAATATTGTCATAAGACTTCATTTATCAAAAAAATATTGTTGTGAAACTTTATCCCTTTTAGTCTTACGCTCCATATAGGAACTCTTACTGGATACAGTTTTTAAAATGCTCCAACTGGGTTTAAGTTTTCTACTCTCACTGGAAAATAGTAACCTTGATACTCCAATTGGATTCTTGTTCCTTATAGGAACTCCCACTAGAATCAA
>CAODLS011167966.1:0-11442 GCA_948243855.1 Flueggea neowawraea
CCTTATATTTGGCTTGGTAAAGCTCATGGCTCCAAAAGCCTTGTTGCTTAGGACCTTGTTTGCAAACCAAAGAAGGAAGGAGGTTTAGGCATCAAGGATCTCATTTCTTGGAATAAGGCTGTTGTGGGTAAGAAAATGTGGGAATTGCTTGTTACTAAAAAGTCTCTTTAGGCAGTATGGATTATTAGACAAAAGCTAAAGAAAATGAGCTTATGTGGTATTACTAAGCCTTTGGATTGCAGCTGGGCGTGGGGTAATCTCCTGAAACTCAAGAAGGAATTTAGCAGCAGCTTTCAATATGAATTGGGGGATGTTCAACAATTCTCATTCTGGTATGAACCTTGGTTCTGAGGTATGTCTTTATCGGAGGCTTTTCCTCTCGTTCACATTCCAGATTCAAATATTTCTAAATGTGCAATTGTGGCTGATGTTCGCAAGCGTAATGAAAGGATATTGCTTGATCCCTAGACGATGAGACTGAGGCAGCTTGGAGGGAGATTTCTCAAATTTCTCCCTGTGCACTCAGATATGATAGGATTAGATGGAAGCATTCGGTTTGTGGCAGCTACACTGTCAAAAGTGCTTGGAATGCTATTTGTCCAAAAGCAGTTATTGTTTCATGGTATAAACTTGTTTGAGGGACTGATTTCATTCCGAAATTTAGTTTTATTCTCTGGCTTGCTTTGCACAATAAACTGGCTGTTAAAACTAAAATGTTCAGCTGGGAAATTGTTCAAGATAATGTCTGTGTACTCTGCAATAATGCTGAAGAAACGGTTGACCACTTATTTTTTGCATGTCCTTATTCATCTACTTTATGGAATCTGGTTATTGCCAAGCATAATATTCATAGGTGTATCCTTCTTGGCGTCGAGAAGTCAGCTGGTTTTCTAGGAAAACCAAAGGAAAATCTAAAGTCCAACAATGCAGGCGTATACTTTTTGCTTGTTCAATCTACTGGATATGGAACTGGATATGGAAAGCTCGAGATGATTTGATCTTTCAACGTAAACTCTGGACTGTTGAGCAGCTGCTTAGTAATGTGGAAGGAAGTGTTACATTGAAGTTAGGTTGTTAGCTTTGTTTTACTGTATATAATGTTGTTGTTTTGGTATTGATCAATGTATAGATGGTATTTGATTGTTTTTTTGCCTGTGTTGTAAGAGTTGTTGATTTGCTTTTAATTTTCTATCTCTCTGTCCAGATGTGAGTCAGAACTCGGTAGGGGATTATGAGTGAATTGACAATTGTGGCTCTAAACTTTGTACATGAATATATTCTTTGATTCTTACCCAAAAAAAACTAACAACATATTATATCACCATACCCAACAATATGTTGGAGCAGAAATTTTGCATAATGGCTATTTGACATCGAAGTTAAAACTGCATTTTTGGAGTCAATCACAATTTTTAAGTGTTCATTTGTCATTAAGATTAAAACTGTGTTGAAATTGCAAAACTATATTTTGGAGTCGATCTCAATTTTTAAGTGCTTGACCTCAAAAAGGCGTTTAAGAAAAGCTAAACTTTGTTGCTTTTTTTACGGCAAAAAATTTAAAATTGTCCACCACATTTTTAAACAAACATTTTTTTACATTTATAAAAAAACACTTCTATACATGTTTACCAATTATCACATTTTTGCAAACCACAACACAAACAGAGACTGGGTGTTCGATAATAACTTAAAAAATGCGATGCATAATCGTAATATTCTATCAAAATACAGTTTTTTAAAAATTAAGATTTATTTTTTTAATTCAAAAATTTAAAACTACTCTCCATGCTTTTAATCAAGCAGTTTTTCATGTTTATAAAAAGTCCTCTACTTTTATACAACACTATTTGTCTATCGATGTTTACTAATAACACTTTCGCAAACTATAACACTATAATATAATTCAAGAGCAAAAACCAAAAATTCATAGACCAGAGAATCCAACCAAAGCGTACAAATCTTGTGGTTCCTACAAAAAGAGCTCTGGGCTGTTCATGGTGGCCAGAGAGAGGGGAGTGGCCGAGACTAGCCGTTCTACAGAATAGAATAGGAAATTGCGATAATCAGAACATTCTAAATTTTTGGGCCAGGACCAAGCCCAAGTTCAGTTCCGATATTCAGAGAAAGCTGAGGTTGATGATAAGGCTTGGAAAAGTAAAAATGGTGGCGGTGGTGGGTTGCTGAAATGATGGGATCATCCATGTCAGCAGCAGCATCTTCTCCGCCACAATGGTGGTTACCATTGCAGAAGGTGGAACCCACGCCGTTCAATCTTGCCACCAACGCAACCTGTCTTCACCTTGGCTTCCTTCTCAATTCCTCCTTCAAGGTTCCAGCTTCTCACTTTGCACTTTATGCTGAGTTTTAGATTAGCCATTCTGGGTTGTCTTCTTTCTTGAGTTTCTGTTTATTCTGGGTTTATTTTTCCTTTCACCAATTTATTTCGTTGATCAATTCTTTTGTGGAAGAATATGTGATGGTTTGATTATTTGGAGAAATAATGCATTTGAATGCCAAATAAACCATAATTGCATTGTCTTATCGTCAACAAGGGATTTTATCTGAGATAATGGTATTATGGTAGACTGTTTCGATGTTAAATGTGCTTGACTTACAACTTACTAGTAAAAGTTAGATTATGGAGTCTAGCAACTTTCTAATATTTATCATGGCCCTTTAATGTTTCTCTAGTTAATTGGATGTGTATATATATCAATGATTTGTTTATTTTTTCTGAAAAAAAAAGTTTAATTCACAATTTTTTCTCGAAGTTTCAATCTTTTTTTCTTTAAAAAAAAAACTGCTTGAGTTTCATAACAGAGTTAGAAGGGCGACATTTTTTAAAAGAACTTTAAATTTGTAATCTTTTAAATTAAGATTAAAATTCATCAAAGATTTTTGAATTAACTTATATATAGTTCGTGTTGTGTTAACTGAATAAGCCTATATCAATTATAGTCTTGGAAATATAGACACAAACAACCACCCCAATAAGTTGGATTCCATTCTTATACTCTGGTTTCGACAGCGCACCGGAACATCTTATAAGGTTGAAACACCATAAGTAGTATTAATGTCTGTTTGACAAGTCAGTGTGTTTGAGTGGTGGATTGAGGAGGCTAAAATTGACATTCACTTTTATGTTTCGGGATTCATTGAGAAAATCAAAAGATAACGGCATGGAGAAATTTAGACTTTTACATGTCTCGGGTAATTTCCAATTGTTGGACGTCTTTGTGTATTGTTAGTTGGAAATTCTGTAATTTTGCTATTTATTGCATCTCAAAGTCTTGTACTTGCACCTTTTAAGTAAATTTCTTAGTTCATTATAGCGGACTAAGTTTATGCATTGATCACATATGATCGCATCACATACGATCGCAGGAATATGACGTTGTTGAACTCTGAGTATCTATGTTATTTGTTGTCCAATCTTGCCAATTGAGCAGAAACTGTCTTACATCTGTCATGTGCCTAGACTGAAGGATGTATGGTGTGAAAATGCCTCTCAACTGAAGGGACTCAATTTTCTCGAACACTCAAACTTTGCTTTTGCTTCATTATATTCATATTCCTCAAGTTTCTTTAGTGAGGGAGAAAGTAGAAAGGGCTTTGGTAATGAGGGAAAATCCCATTGGAACACATCTAGGAGAGGTTCCTCCAATGGACCACGATGGACTTATGTTCTTCTTGGCATTAATGTCTTGTGAGTATTAAGCAGAACTAAATGATATGCTATTGTTCGTTCTTTATGAATGTGAACTATGATGCAAGGCCTCTTTAGCAATTTCTATCTCTTGCAACCCCTATTTTACCCTTGTTTTGTTGGTTATATTTCCAGTTTTCCTTTCTTCTAAGCCAAATAAAGTTGCTCAATGACAGAGTGTTGTTAATTATGTTATACGTGCAGGGTTTTCATTGCACAAGTTGCAACAAAGGGAAAGCTTCTGTTATGGGGAGCTAAGGTTAGACAATTTCAATGTTGCAGAAGAAAATTGCGGGCATGCCATTCTCCAATTCTGAAAATCCAACTATGTGGACCTTTTATCTACTATTATTTGATGTTTGCAGATTAATAGTCTTATTGACAAGGGGCAATTTTGGAGGCTGGCCACTTCTTCCCTTTTGCATGCAAATATCGGGCACCTTATGGTCTAGTTTGATCCTGTCTTTAAAGTTTAAATCCTTTTTCATCTCACTGCTGCTTTATTTTTATCAGTCTCAAAAGTAGTTTGTCCTTCCCAGATTAATTGCTATTCCTTGAATTCGGTTGGTCCTGCTGTTGAGAACCTTACTGGGCCAAGGAGATTCTTGGCAGTTTACATCACATCGGCCATTGCAAGTAAGAGCTCATAAACTTGCTACAATGGTAATGATAATGCTTACTGATGAATGTTCTAATTTAATATTTTTTCCGACAAAATCAGGTTCGGCAGTCAGTTATTCTTTCAGCAAAGCTCCTGCTGTTGGTGCTTCGGGAGCAATCTTTGGATTGGTAGTCCTCCTGGCCCTGTCGTGCATATCTAAGCATAATGTTTGCTAGAGATGTAACCTTTTCAGATGTTAGATGTGAAGAAAGTTTTGTATTTCTTTATATATTCTAAATTATCATTATAAATTATATTTGCAATATGCTTTGAGGATAAATTGACCCAAATTCATAATGATAATAAGATCTCATTGCATCATCTGCTTGTGTTTAGTGTTATATTGATAATTGAAATTCATTTGAAGTAATTAATTTTCTTGCTTCTTGGGTCCTCATGTTATTATGTTTGATTCAGGTTGGGTCCCTTGCCGTGTTTATCACAAGACATAAAGGCATGATCAGAGGTGGGAAAGACGATCTACAGCACATTGCAAGAGTGATATTACTTAATATGGTATGATCCAAGGCTCTCTCTGAGAAATGTCTGCCTGTAGAAATAAGTCCTAGTTATTAAATCCCATGAAACAAATTTGGTGGTCGTCTTTTTGGGTGGGCTATATACGATCTGTGATCAGGTTCAAAGCCATCTTCATAATCTGCATGTTCTTGGTATACAATCACTTTTAGAAATGGGTATGGATTAGAATATGGTGTTTATGAATTAAATGTTAAAACTGTTTTCAATTAATCATTGTGTTCATCTTTTGCAGGCTATTGGTTTCTTGTCCAAAGGAATAGATAACTGGGGACATGTAAGTATTACATGAATTATTTACAAAGAGATGTTATTTTTAGAAGGCTTATTACACCCACAAGACCAACTATTTAATTTTGTGCTATCAGCCCCCTGGATTATCAAATGTGCATCACCAATCCCTTACCTATTTATTTTCTGTTATATAACTCAATAAAATTTAAACACAAACCCCTTGAAACTTAAAATAAATGGCTTAGGGAGTGATTAAACATAAAATAAATAGTTCAAAGGGCTATGAAACACAAATTGAATAGTTCCAGAATTGATTATGATAGTTCAGAGAGCTGATGGCATATCGCGTCGTTTGTTTTTTTTTTTTTGTAAATGAGCTTGGAGGGAATACATTGTTTTGATTGAATATTTATGAATATTAAGGTTGTTGGTATAAGAGGTTAAGGAGGGCATTGTCAATATTAAAATAGTTGGTTGCTGGAATTTTCTTTTCGACATTCATGTTGCTGAAGTGTTATGTTTCTTGAATTGATTAAAAATGTCAGTTAGGAGGATTACTTGGTGGAGTTGCAACATCATGGTTTGTTGGACCTGCCTGGAAGTGTGAATCCCTCGCCAAAGATGGCCGAAGAGTTTTCGTGGACAAGGCACCTATTAAATATTTTTCTAACACAACCATACCACGTAACTCCTAATCATCTTACTTAGACGTTAGTTTCTTGTCTTAATTGAAATTTTTGATAAAAAACTTTGCATTTTTTTTGTTTTTGTACAAACTAATTCATAATGAAATTGGGCACACATTTTCAATTGATTTTTATTTGACACCATTAGTTTACCATTAAAATAGATTGTTGAAATTTGGCGTGGCATTGATTACATCAATTTCATGTTAAACTGTAAATTAACAGTGTCAGAAATAAATTGAAAATATGTGTATTAAGATGGTGATCACTGATGACAGTATTTGTCTCTGGCAGATTACAACTTGTTTCTTTTCGCTCCAATGTAAAGCGACTAGCTATGATTATGACAATATCATAATTAAAGAGTATACAATTATGAGACGACATGAATTATTTTGTCGTGACACAACTGTAACATGTAAACAGTAAACACGAATGGTCACCCAGTACAATGGCCAAGTGCAAAGTTAGCTGCGAATTAGTATCAATAATAACAAATTAATTGAGAAAAAGGGGTAGAATTCGTTCAATCAAAGTTGTATGTGTTTCTTCATTGCTACTATAAACTCGTTTCTTACAACTTATTTCGTAATCTTTTTGTCCATGAAATTGCAGATGATCAAGAAGAACCATTAACTAGCATATTTTACAATTAAGGCAAAGTAAAAATAGTTCTTCTGAGATCTGCAATCTGAAGTTACATCTGAATTTGTCACTCTCAAAGGAGTCATTCTTTCTTAGAGAACTTCCCAGATCTTTTGTGAAATGGCAATCTAGGAAGATCAAAGGCCTGCCACCTTTGCGGCTTTGACCAGCAATTCACCTCCTTTTTTCATTTACAAGTGTATCAATCACCTAATTAAAGAAAAACTTGTGAACTCCCAACTGAAGCTTCCACCATCCTCACCAGAGCAGAACAGGGTATCAGAGAACCTTCAACCGTGCCTCAGAAACTGTCAGCGAACAGTACGATGATAGTATTAATGAGGGTTAACCAAAAGATGAAAGATCAAAAGTCTAGAAAATCCAAGTAACCAGATCTCACCATGGCGTGGACCTGGCGTTGAAGCTGCAAAAAGCACACACTACTTAGCATGCTAGAAAATCAAGCCAAAAGAATTTTTAAAAATCATGTCATCTAATCTGAACGGTGATGATTTGGACAATTTACAGATAATACTGTTAATAAAACATATAAAGAGCCAGAATTCTATATCAAATTAACTCACATTACCATAGCTCAACTCTTAGGCGTTTGTTCTAGCTCAGTAAATGGCCATGAGGCATGAGCTAGGAAAAAAAGGTCAGAACAGGTGCAATACTAGCTGCTCACCAATCTATCAAAATGAGAAGAAACAAGCTGAAACTGAATAGTAGCATATAGACGTACATCCAACAGAAAACTTCCAGGATTGACAGGATTTTAGCTCCGTTCTAATTCAATGAGTTATATCAGATTGGTAACCAATAATAGTCATACAATATAAGGGAAAAACAGAAGAGTCTTAAAATCAGCAGTAGTAACTTACATAATGGGGAAGGTGCCATGGGGGATGGGGCTCGTATTTGCAACTCTCCTAAAGGTGATGGACCTGGGGACATCAGCGAATATGATGGGGGACCTACCGGTTGAAAGTAAGGAGGAGGGTTAGGCTGAGGTAACAGAGATCTTGGAGTTGGAGGGATTCCGTCACCATGATCTAGACAAGGGTGAGGTGGATGAACTACAGTAGAAGGAGCTGGAGAATTTACAGGAGGGAAAGAATGGTGGGGCCCACCATAATCTGGAGGTTCAGCATAATCATTGAGCTCTGGAGATGGAGCCGGTGAAGGAGTTGGAGTTGGAGGAGCTTCATGAAGTGTACCCTTTAAATAAGATGACAAGATAACACTCTTGACTTTCCCAAAGACAGAGTTATCAAGGCCGAGATTCCTTGCTGGAGAATTGGTAATTGTTTGAGCTAACTGCTTCAATCTCTGTGGCAAAAGATTCCCCGTATCTGACATAACTGATGCCTGAACAGTGACTGGGGGATCTACTGTGGAGCCAGCTATGTTTGTTAATTGAACAACCACATTCTGTGTAAACAATGAGAAACAAAACAAGTTGACGATTGTATACATTCAATATAAGTAGTACATAATTTACCCTCCCCTATCCAAAGAGAATATAATGAAAGAAAAGCTTCAAACTCGGAAACCGAGGCAGGTTTAAATCTATAATTGATTTCAGTCCTACCATAGGACTAATAACCTACTTTACATTTATGTGAAGTTATCAAAGGATGCCTAAGGTTGTTGCTATCTTCTGATTCCTCAGATAAAGCATAAAAAATCTAGTGCTTTAAGATTAATTGATCATAAATCATCAAATAGTTTCAAAGAAGAAAGAGATGACAATACTCAAATATGAAATTTGAGATAAATGTTATACCTCATATGGATTCAGATGCAATCCAAACTTCAACTGATCCTTTAACTCTGCAAGATTTTCTACTATTTCCGATATGGAATTATTAAGGGTAAAATTAAATAGAATCTGTTGTATCTGCCAAATGGAAGCATATTGCAGTGGAATTACAGTAACTCCCCCTGGAAACTTCAAAATCTCAAACCCAGATGGCTGGCCAAAAGTTGAGTTTGTCAGAGTCAGATTGGATTCCTTAAGGAACAGTTCAATCAAAGATGATCTGAGGATACTTCGAGGCACTAGACTTATTGGAACATTTATTATCGGATTAGAAAGAACACCGAACTCCACCTCAGTACAGTTAGATTTACCAGATTCATGCAACGATAGTATTGCCACCTGTTAAGAAAAAATGCCATGAGATGATTAGATCAAAATTTGACTTAGTAACAAAACAAAACCAGGAGGTTGGAGTAAAACCTTTGTATCTGGTACACCTATTTCCTCAAAGATATCATATTCCAATCTTCCAATGTTTGGAATAAGCTGCGAGACTAGCTTTTGGAGACAGAAGCTTGCCTGCACCGTGGCTGCAAATCAAAGAAGAGATGTAAGCACAGTGGGGAGAGTGAAAAAAGTAAAACACTGTCATTTCAGGTGCACAGTAAAATTGAAGGCTTCATAAATTTGCAGCAATGAGAGAATACACACCAAAAGTTCTAAACCTAGGCTGAATGTAGAAGAAAATAATTTGAAACTTTACGTATGATTTATTTAAGTTGTTATTCTAGTTGTTTAAGTTCATTTCTTCCAAAAACAAAATTCATTTATGAAGGATCAACATTTTAAAACAAAAATAGAAAGAACTTAAATATCATCTACTGCAAGAGTCATGACTCAAGGTATCAGATGCGCCAAAAAAACAATTAAAGAAACTGTGTCCTTGCCTTTTCATTAAAATCATAAACTGCGTGCTTCTGCCATCCAATTCCCAAATGCAGTCATAGTAACAAATGAATCAATGCTGGAAGAAAGTGATCACAATCAAAACTATATGAAATTTTCTAAAAGCTTCAGCCAAGATTTAACCCTGAAAATTCATTTTGAAGTGACCTAAGGGGGAAAAAAACAGAAGGCATCATGCTGTATATTTGGGCAGTATCTCAATTCTAGGCCAATGACAATCTATAGATGCAAGGTAAGGTCAGTATAGTTCAAGTTTATTTTGACACAATTAACCATTAAATATTTAAAATCAATCACTTTAATGGAGTGAGAGATGGAGCAGCATCAAACAGTTGGGCATGAAGACACGTAATTTTACAAATAAAATTCTATGAAATGCACCTTTATGCTTCCTTCCCTCACAGAAGGATATATGACTATTATAGAACCAACTTTTACTATATAGCAGTTCCAGTATGTTACTACGAGTCAAGAAAAAATGATGATGCTTTAGCAACATGTTCTGTGTATGAAAAAATGCACCAAACCTAGCACTGTTTAATATTTTTGATACAGCACTTCTTTCAATATATGAAAGGAAAATAAAAAGCAAGTTCATTATTACGAGATTGGAATTTGACATTGTTGGACTGCTCCAGCAAAAGCACTAATACAGAAATATACTACAGGTAACAAAAATAACTGTAATTGAGTGAAAAACTAGGACAGATGATAATTAATAAACGAATGGTAATTTCGCATCGATTGCACTACAAAGAATAAAATAGAATTTGGCAATGCCTCCAATGAAACGTACACTTTGCACAGACTTTTATGACAAACCAAGTGAATTTTAAGCAACCCCTCAACACCCGTTGCTATGCTGACACAGACCTAAAATTTGAAAACCCGGAGCCACACTATTTCCTCCCTAAGCCTAAAGCACTCAATCAAATAAGAACAGCATCAGATGAATTAAAACACACAATTTTCTGAGACCATAGGTTATCATAACAAGACTAAACAAATAACCTCAACGCAGCAGCAGAAACATATAACTGCGTAGAGACACAAAAAGCACCCATTTTTACAAATCATTAGAACCCATAGCCAAAAAGGAAAAATATAAACATACCCACAACAACGTCATCACAGAAGCCCACACAAGGTCAATTCACAGTCGCAACATAAAAAAGAGGCAAAACCCCACATACCCATTTGCTACAAACACCAGAAAACCCTAATTTCAAAACAGAAATCACAAAATTCAAACATAACTACAAGCTAGAAATGACAAAACAAAGAAAAAATCTTGTTGACTATAGAAAGAAAGACACAGGAGGGGCTATACCGCTGAGCTTAATTGAAGCTGAAGCATCGAAACTATTCAATTGAAGTTTACGAAAAGGAAAGATCCAGAAGATTCCAGAGACGAGAAGACAGAGAGTGAGAATCAAAACAAAAACACATCTGAAACTGAACTGGTTAGCGAATCTGGAGAGACCCATCGAACATCTCCGGCAGAAGAGACCAGAGACGTGTGTGTTGGAAGTGCCATGTTGGGAGCGGTGAAGTTGCAGAATTGGCTGCTCGTTTTTGCCCATCGAAGGGGCATCTGGAACAATATCTCTAAAGAAGATTCAGAGAGGATAGAAATTTGGGAAGAAGAAGAAGAAGGAAGATGGAAAAGAAAGGATAGAGGAGGAAGATGGTTGGGAGAGGAAGAAAGGAGATGGGGAAGATGAGAGACAAGTGTACTCACACAATATGGTGGTGGCCATTTTGCTTCTGTCTCTCTCTCTATTAACTACACAAACCCACTTTTCACTCTACTCATACCACTCAACTAAAACTCACTGCTAACTACTGACTTGGACTCTTTTTCTTTTATTTTTTTTTTGTTAATTTATCTCCCTGTTCCAAAGTTTTTATTGGTCTTCTTATTTACAAATAAATATTAACAATTATTCATTTAATAAAAAAATCCTTATTTTGATAAAAAAATTGTCTATAACCGAAGTATAAATCTTAATTCAATTTAGATATTTGGAAAATTAATCACCTTAAATTTCTCAATTTTATTCTTTCTTTCACAATTAGTATGCTAAATTCTTTATTCAAAACATAAATGTATTCAAATTAAAGAAATGCTAGTTGTAGAGTTAAGTATTTTATATTTATCCAAGTCAAATTATAAATTAAAATTATTTTAAATTTCAATGATATTTTGTGATTTTAAGATCTTTTCCCAACAATTTTTTAA
>CAODLS011168041.1:0-10185 GCA_948243855.1 Flueggea neowawraea
TGGTCGCCTCGGAAACCGAACCGAGCTAAAACAAAATATTTTACAAATAAATTAATACGGTGACTGTGGCAATGCAGAATACATATGAAATGCAAATGCAGACTCGGACACCATTGGCGATGGAAATCCTATTTCTATCAAAGATCTATCACTCACGGCCCAAAAATCAAAATTCGTGTAAAATTATGAATTAGTCCCCGACTTTCGTAAAATTACACTTTAGTCCCTAAAATCTCGGAACTTAATAATTAATTCCCAAAAATTCTAGAAATTAATAATTAGCCCAAAAATTTTAGAATGTATAATTAAATCCTCCAAATAACTCAATTTATAAATAAAACCTCAATTTTTTTCAAAATTGCAAAATTAGCTAACATTTTTCAAAAATTACAAAACTATACCATATATTTTTTTTAAATTACAAATCTGACCCTCATGGAAAATATCAGACCCAATCCTCCAATTTTTCTAGAAAAATCAAAATTTACAACTTAGTCCTCACGACGAAAATTATTCAAAAAATACCCCAAATCCCGAACCACGCGAAACCTGATGTCCCCGATGGTTCCAATAAAATCTATTCATTCCAATGAACCTAAATCTAGCCTCAGTTTCATTCCAGAACATCAAAATCATCCCAAACAGAAATCTCAATTTTCGGACCAAAATGACCCATCAATGAAAAATCATCAAATCATCATTTCTAAGCTAGATTAATGCATTTTCAACCTCAATCTATCATTATCCAACAAAAAACAACTCAAATATATCCAAAAATCACAGAAATCCGAACCCAAAGTCAAATTTTTGGCAAAAAATCGAAACCCACACAAAACCCATCGATTTAACCATGAAATCAAGCAAAAACAAGAGAGAGAAAGAGAAAATCACCTTATCTTGGTGTGGGAATGGAAGATGAACGAAGAGAGAGAGAGACAAAATTCTGGGTTTCGTGAACAGTGCAGTTGAAGAAAGAAGATGAATGTCGGTTGGTTTGGTCGGTCGGGTCAACTGGGTTTTAAAAACCCAAAACGACATGTCGTTTCACTTCAGTGACAAACGACACACACACGAACGACCGTTCACGCACGCGGACGACAGCGGCTACTGTAGCACAAACGACACGCCGTTTCCTCTAGTTCACACGAGCGACCTGTCGTCCCAAATCAAACGACATGTAGTTTTGTCAAATGCGCTAAACGACCGGTCGTTCGGTCTCCTATTTTTCAGATTTTTGTTTTCATTTTCCACCAATTTTTACTTACCCAAAACACTTCTAAATCACTCAGAACCTTCATTAATCACCCAATTAACATCAAAAATATAAAATTAACTCTTCAATCACCAAAAATAAAAATTCAAAATTTTACCCAAATTTATTTAAAATAATTATCCAAAAATAATTATTCCAAAAAATAATTATCCACCAATAATTATTCAAAATAATTACTCAAAATATAATTATCCAAAAATACTTATAAAAATTTATTCGGGGTATTACAGAAGTCCAACGATGAACTTTTCTTAAAAAAATTAACTTTCCAAAAGATTCTACTTCTCTCTTCATTACCACCCAATCGAATAACTCTTAAGAGATTAAAGGTTGGATTACTAGTGAAATGTATAATTTATATACTAAAGTGTGTGTGTAAATATACTAAAACATGCATGTGCATGCATGTCATTGAGATTAAAAACATAGTTAGGTCAAGAGAGAGCTATCTTCTCTAAATATATGCACATAATTAACATCAATTACAAAAACTAATATTCATCTCTAAACACCTCTATAAAACCCACATCTACCTTCTCATCATCCCATATTTCCACACCTTTCCTCTCACTTCTTATCTCTTTTTTAAAAAAATGGACAAAAGGCCTTGCAACAATAACTCTCAAGATGTTGAAGTGAGAAAAGGGCCATGGACCATGGAAGAGGACTTGATCTTGATCAACTACATCGCTAACCATGGCGAAGGAGTTTGGAATTCTCTTGCTAAAGCTGCCGGTAACTCCTTTTTTTAACCTTTTTTCAAATTGTTTTTTGTTATTCATGGTATGTAGAAACCCTAATTAACTAGCCACCAAAACCTCAATTAATGTTTTTTCATCAACCTTCTTAGGTCTCAAACGTACTGGAAAGAGTTGTAGGCTTCGATGGGTAAACTATTTACGCCCCGATGTCCGAAGAGGGAATATTACGCCTGAAGAACAGCTATTGATCATGGAGCTTCATGCCAAGTGGGGAAACAGGTTAGTTCATGTTGTGGTATTATATATTACACAAAATATAAACATAAATTTTATTATAATTATTTTTTTAAAAAAAGGTACTTAGTAGAAGTAGTGACAAAGACACCCGTGTAGGGCTAAAAATCCCAAGTTTGAACTTGAATGATGAAGTGGATTGAGGTAGAGTTTCCACCAACTAATCTACTTTAAAGAAGTTAAAAGAAAACCGATGAAGATTGAAGAAGATCATATATACACATTGTTCCAATATCTTGAATTCTTTCTTTCTTGAATTCTTGGAAGACAAAAGAAAAAGAAACTCATCAATGCCTGGTTTAATCAAGAGAAGCTAACACAATGGAGGATTCATCCCTATTTGTACATACAACGTTATAGCTAGTCTATTGTAATAGGAGAGAGCAATGGTGGGGTTTAAACAATTCCTGGCCAAGAAAATGTTTTCAACAGATGGGTTTTTACAACTTATGGCTACAATTTTTTGTTTGTTTTTCATTAAATTTTTATATGTTCTTGAAAGTCTTTTCCATGGCTACAAAAGATACCTCATGATCGTTTCTTCTTTTGGGTTTTCCAATCTAGCAAATTGTGTCTTGTGAGTTGATGGTATATTCCGTCTGAAACTACTAAACTAAAAGAATTTTTTGCTTTATAATTGCTCTTCCTCTATATATTTATTTATTAAATATAATTATTGGGGATTTTCTTTTACAAAGTATTACTGGGGAGTTATTATATGATGGAGCTAGGGCAAATCATTTCTATGGGTATATGCCAGCAAAATATGAACAAGTCCAATGCATATACGATATACCACTTAAGATCAAGATCAATAAGTTTCAAACTACTAGAATTCTTTTCTTTTCTTTCTTTTTTCCTTTTCAGATTCATAACAAGTAAAAGAAGAAAACAAATGTTTGTTCAGAAGAATATGACCTAATAATTACAAGAAGCTTCATTTAGTGTTTCCTTTAAAAAAATTTATAAAGACCCAAACTAGTTTGTTTTGTCAATGCTAAATACTCATATAACATATTGTATATTTAACAATGCTTAGCATATTATATATTTTTTTAAAAAAAACTTGTCATTATCTTCATTTTTATTCCTTCAAAAACGTATCACTATCTTTTTTTTCATTATGCAAATACTAATTTCTACTTCTACAACCTGTTGTTCAATTCGTCAAAAAAAACACTTTTTATCCTATTTATCTCTTTTGTTAGTCATTAAAAGCTAATTATATGACTTAATTAATCATTGCAACATACACCTATAAATGAATAATAATTAAACAACATAATCTTACAATTGCCTCTAACAAATGTAGTATACTTACAAAATGAAAGATTTTGGAAGGTTTTCTAAAAATAAAAGAGACCTAATACGTTTACAGCTAGGTTATGGTAATGGCCACGTTGAGAACATGGCCAAAACAAAATTGGGCAAAAGAAGTTTCCATTTTTAGCAGAACCTTCTTCATTTTGTCACATGTTAGCTCTCCCTATCACTTTCAAAAGCTACCACTTTTGCTTTGTTGAAGTCGACGTTAACCTTACTGTTTTGGCTCTTTAAGACAAAGTCAGCCACTTTGCATTTTGGAGGCTTCACAAACATGGCTTTCCACTTCCATTTCTAATTATTTTGTACATTTTTTCGATAAATCATTTCATTTGCGTCCATTGCTATTCGATTTGTACATTTTGTTTTCTCAATAACTTAAAAAGAAACTACTTGAATTTACATATCCTAATTGGTTGCGAAAAATTAAAATATAACAAAGAAAATACAAAATCGAAAATGGGAATTAAAGCTCACATCCTAAGAAGCAACTTTTTGTTTTCAAGAATCGCTCATTACTTTTCTTTGCTTACAAGAAAAAGCTTTGGAATTTAATCGTAATTGATCCCATCATGTTCTTCTCTCAACATTTATATATGAGGAGCTATATTATAATTAGTTTAGTTTTTTATATAAAAAAAGGTGCAAAATCATTTTAAGATTACAGTATGGAGAGTTATTATCTCTTTTTCCAATAAGTATTTTCTTTTTTTTTTCAATAAGTCATTTTATTTGGTCCCAACAAGAATTAAACTCTTAATATCTTAGTACAAGAGTTAACTTCAGTAATAATGAACTACAAATTTATTAATTTTTTTATAATTTTTTTTATGTTTGAACTTTTTTTTTCAAAATAAATCTACACAGGATCAACACGTGCCATTAAACTAACAATATATTGATATATGTATTTCTTTCTATTCTAGGACTTTTGTACTATAATTTTTATGGTATGTACTTGTTTCTATTCTATTAATAATATATCTATGCTCTCCAATTTCCGGTGGAGTCAATCTTGTTGAACTGGCCAAAATTGTTATCACTTGTATAATAAGTCAATTTAATTGAGTTATTTTTTTTTAAATTGGTCAATCTAATTGAATTAGTGCACGTTCAACTTTAAAAAAATTAATATGTTGATAGATTGCAATTTAAACTTTTATTTCCTTTTCTTCAATAATTCAATTTGAAATAAATAGACAGCATTTAGATTTGGACAATTTCGTAAGAGGATTGGTAATTGGTCACATACTAAATAAATAGACACCAATATGGAGTGAGCAGATAGCTAGCTAGATTGAAAACGAAGTGTCCAGATCACAACTATAGGTAGATACCAACTACTCATGATTAATATTAAAGTCGTATTGGCTTTATTCAAGGACATCCGAAACCAGAATACTTATTTATCAATATTTAATCAAAAAAAGACCTCGATTAACAATTTCTATGACAGCGCCATGGAAATTAAATAAAAATAACTGTTGGGTTAAATGCTAATGAGGGGAAAAAATAATTATTTTTAGTTTTTGAAAGTGGCTACTCACTTTTTTATAAATAAAAAAAGTTCAAGTAGCTCAAGTTTTCCTTTTTATTTTAATCTTTTACGTACTTTTTTAATTAGGCAAATTGGAGCTATATATATATTTTTGTATGTGATTTCCATAAAAGCTTCTGTCAAAAATACCAATTCATTTAATTGGACATTCAAGTCTTATATATTTATCTCTAAACTATAGATGTTCTAGCTTGAAATAACTCAAATTGATCATTTTGTTTTCCGACTTACATCACAGGTGGTCAAAAATTGCAAAACATCTTCCGGGAAGGACCGACAACGAAATAAAAAATTACTGGAGGACTAGAATCCAGAAGCACATTAAGCAAGCAGGAACATTAGGAGGCCAGAGCTCTCACCGTCACCATGATCACCATGATATGAACGAGTTTCAGGCAAGCACGAGCCAAGTTTCCAGCACCACAACAAACACAATCGAGACCTATTCTCCGTCGTCCTACCAGCAGCCAAACATGGAGGCATTTCCGGGAACATCTATGCCTCATCCCGAGTCCAAAGACAACTATTGGAGCATGGAGGACCTCTGGTCCATGCAATTACTTAACGGGGACTAAACTGAGCTTATTCGCAAATTATAAGGACCGAATTTGTGCTATTTGGATATCAAATTTTAGATTTGTCTATAGATCGGGGATTTAAGTATGTAGCGTTTTCCAAAAGGTAATGTCATATTAATTAATTAATACTATTTAATTGATTAATTATGGCTTGTAATAGGACCACCTCACTCGACATCTATAATATATTATATATATATGTGTGTGTGTGTATACTTAATTCAATTTTATTTAGATTGAAATGGGTGTTTAGCTTTTAATCAATTTACATTATCTTAGAGCTAGATTTAAAAAGAATAATTTCAGTTTACATATTAAGTGCAAATAAAATGGTGGTCTACAATTGCTTGGTGAGATTATTAGCATATATATATAGAAGAAACAAGTTCTGCAAGTATTTATGTATGCTTATTTTATCTTATTTTTTGTTTTGTTTTAGTGTGATTAGATATTTGCCTTAACTATTTGCAGCTTGTGAAATTTTGATAAAGCTTTATTGACTGAATCTTTTTCCTGACTTTGAATTAGTAGCACTCGTCCTTGCTTTCTGAATCTGATTTCTGGATTTCATCAGAACCACATTAATATATTTAATTAATTATTGATATTTTTGAAAGAAAAAGAAACAAGAGAGTGATGGATCATAATTTAAGATAATTACGTATATGTATACAACACACACTCGAAACAATATCAGTTTGAACATGTCCAAAACAATAGTACCAAACCCAACGAATTATAATTTGACACGTATAATAAGACTAGCTATTCTTAGAACATTTCACATTGGCTTTTAATTAGTATCCATTTTCGTACATGCCGGTGCAAGAATTCAAGGTCATATTCGGCCATACTCTTGTCTTGCAATGTCAATAATTACAAGCAAGTCTTCTCATGCTTTTTGCATATTCCTTATTAACTTATCTAACATCTTAACCAACAACATGTTAGAGATATAGTTGGATGATAACCAACTTAATTTCTCAATGCTTTGGTTGATGTTGTTAGTTCTGCTTTTTAGAAAACGGGTTCATCAATGATCAGATTATGGATAGAGCTCGAACTTAAAATGAATTAAGTATCCAATAGGTCCATATTTCTAATGGATTTTAGTGGATGAGCTCTACATAAGTTGTAAGAGATCCCACATAGCACCAATATAAATATGTATATTAAAATCCTAATTAGGATTAGCTCATTAGTCACTAGAGGCAACACAAAACATAAAAACTCTCTCCCAAGAGTATCCAATAGGTCCATATTTCAGAAATAATTTTTTTATAACAAATAAAAAATTTATTTCAGTTATTACTTAGAAAAATACTTTAAAATATTATAAAATAATTTCTGAAATGAAATTAATTTGTTTTGGTTCACATTTTTGTTTGGATTGTTATTACATCAGTTATAAATCTTAATTTTCTTTAGTTGGTTAGTAGTTATTTTTCGGTTGATTTCTGGTTGTTTTCTACTTAATTTGCTTTAGTTGGTTAGTGATTGTTTTTAGTTGATTTCTGGTTGTAATATGCTTATTTTGGTTGAGTTGGTCAGTGGTTGTTGTTCGGTTGTTTTCTGGTTATTTTTTGGTTAATTTGATTTAGTTGGCCAATGGATTTTTTTGTTGTTGTTGATTTCTTACTTTAGTTGGCTAGTAGTTATTTTTTGGTTATTTTTTTTGCTTAATTTGTTTTAGTTGGTTAGTGGTTGTTTTTCGGTTGATTTCTAGCTGGTTTCTTGCTTAACTTGTTTAAGTTGGTTTGTGGTTGTTGTTCGGTTAATTTCTAATTTTTTTCTTAATTTGCTTTAGTTGGTCAGTAGTTATTTTTTGGTTGATTTCTGTTTTTTTATGCTTATTTTGGTTTAGTTGGTCAGTGGTGGTTGTTCGGTTGTTTCCTGGTTGATTTTTGGTTATTTTTCTTTAATTGGTCAGTGGTTGTTTTTCG
This sequence comes from Flueggea neowawraea, assembly GCA_948243855.1. Classification (NCBI taxonomy): domain Eukaryota; kingdom Viridiplantae; phylum Streptophyta; class Magnoliopsida; order Malpighiales; family Phyllanthaceae; genus Flueggea; species Flueggea neowawraea. Next base: position 7,671 of record CAODLS011168041.1, read on the forward strand.
ATTGATTTTTTGCTTATTTTACTTTAGTTGGTCAGTGGTTTTTTTTGTTGATTTCTGGAGGTTTTTTGGTTGATTTTTTTTACTTAATTTGCTTTAGTTGGTTTGTGGTTGTTTTTTTTTTGTTGATTTCTAGTTCATTTCTTGCTTAACTTGTTTAAGTTGGTTAATGGTTATTGTTCAGTTAATTTCTAATTGTTTTTTGTGTAATTTGCTTTAGTTGGTCAGTGGTTATTTTTCTGTTGATTTCTGGTTGTTTTCTGCTTAATTTGCTTTAGTTACTTAGTGGGTTTTTTTTTCCTGGTTGATTTCTAGTTGTTTTCTAGTTGATTTTTTTGCTTATTTTACTTTAGTTGTTTAGTAGTTATTTTTCACTTATTTTTGGTTGGTTTTAAGTTCTTTTTTTTTTGCTTAATTTTCTTTATTGGTTAGAGGTTGTTTTTCGGTTGATTTCTGGCGGTTCTCTACTTGATTTTTGCTTGGTTGGTTATTACATCATTTAAATTTCTTAATTTGCTTTAATTGATTTTTTTTGTTGATTTTTGGTTGCTTCCTGAAGATTCTGTTTGGTTGGTTCTTACATTAGTTAAAATTTTTAATTTGCTTTAGTTGGTTTTATATTGGTCTATTAATATGTTTATGTTGGTGTAGGAAAAAGCAACATGCGGACGATAAAAGAAAAAAGTTGTCAAGTGAGCTATATGGATTTGGTGAGGAGAAGCATAAAAAAAAGATAAAGTAATAAAGAATAACTTGAAAACTCTTGATATTTTTTTGTCAAAAATTCAAGTTTAACAAACAAAAGGTTGAAATTTTGTTTTAATGCCACTAGATAATAATTTTTTATTTTTAATTGATATTATAGATTATTTGTGATATAATTTTTAGGTATATAATTGAATTATAACTTTTTTTCTTGATATGTTTGATTATTTTAAGCAATATTAGTACATTTGATTGCTTTAATTTTTTTTTTATTTTTAATTAGTCTAAATAAAATTTAAATATAAAGACTGAGGTCAAAGAGGTGTAAGTATAGACACATGTTTTGGACTAAAGAGATTTTATTTATTTATGTTGATAAATATTAACGGTATTATTAAATATCTAAGGGCCAAAATGACCTTTTTTTCAATTGTTGAGTTCTTGGTGTAAGAGAAGAAGACCTCCATTTGCTGCAGCGTAAAAAATTTAATTCCCCATGACTACAGGTCACAGTTTGAAAACCAATTTCATTAAGTGTAGATTTGTGATTTTGTAATTTTGATGATGTATTAGTGTAATTAGCCCTCCATAGAATACCGACACATTAAAAACATTATTTTTAATCATCATTTTTGTCATTAACTTTTTAATATTCTGATATATTATGAATCATTAGATTAAATTTAAATAAATCTTGATCATTAAAATTAAAGAGATAAAGTATATTATATCAAAAGGACCTTAACTATATCTTATTGCTCAGGTGAGAATGGTCTCTTAACCTTATAAGGTAAAGACAAATCTCCCCTACAAGACACCTTTTCGAGTGAAATTGGATTCGATTTCAAGGCTTCAAACCATAAATATAATATGAATACATAATGCTTGACAAAAAGTATATAAGTACGTAATACATCAATCTTTATTTTTTTTTGAATATTTTCCATTTGAATTTTATGTTGCGATTAATTAGTTATTGATTGGTACACAAATTTGACATGCAAAACAACTCCGTTTTAAAAAAATTCTTTAAAAACATTACTAGGGAGTTTAAATGGAAATAAATATTTTTGGAGTGTTTGTATTTATTTATTTAACCCGCTTAACAACTTTTTTTCGTACTATAATGTTACTATATTTATTGATAAATAAAAAATTTTACACTTTAAGATCCGTCAATTCTTGGCTTTGTCATTAACTTTACAAGACATAAATTGTTTGTATAAGCCTCTCAAGCTGATGATGATGATGATCGTGAGTTAAATTTGTTGGAAATTAAATTAATTAAACAGCCAATGAGCTGCAAATAAAATGACTTATAAAAAAAATTAATCAAAAGTATAAAAAAATTTGTAGAATTAATATAGTGATATATCATCAATGACAACGACAATGAAAACTTGCATATTATGCATATTATGATTTAAAAAAACTATATTAATCTCTTTATTTTTTTTTTCTATACAATTAACTAAATCTATCAATTCAGAATCCACATCTACTTTTTATCTTTGAATTTATTAAAACAAACACTACCATTATTTGTCTCTTTGAGTTGGATAGTTTGTTGTTTTTATGATTGCATTGTGTGCGCATGCTATTGAGCTTTTTGTTTCTTCTGTTCCAATAATGCGCATGCTAAAAAATGATCATTATTCACTTTTTTGGTAAAGAAAACAATATTGTACGTTTATTATTCATTGTTCAATCAAATAATTAATTAGGGTTGCTTCAGATTTTTTTTTGAACATGATTAAAACATTCATTCATAAAATCAAGTATCTACACCAATACCGAGCCGAAGAAAGAGTCC
>CAODLS011168059.1:0-17320 GCA_948243855.1 Flueggea neowawraea
GGGCCTATCAAATCTCAAGAAACATGATCTGTGCCATCCCAAATGCCTAGACAAGTCCCAAAATCTCAAGAAACATAATCTGTGCCAGCTCTATCACAAAACTATGAGATTACAAAATTGAACAAAAAACCATGAAGAACAAAAAAAAAAAGAACACACCTCTTGAAGCTTTGTCAAGAGAGGGGAGCCTGTAAAATCATGAAACGAAACATTTAGTACATTACGCTTGAAAAAGAAAAATAAGAAAGAAAACTAACAGGAGAGAAAAACAAGACTCACCAAATTAAGTTGAGATGAGGAACAAAGTAGAAACGACGTGCAAGAGAGAGAACATAGGGCTTTAATGCGACTAAGGGGATGGGAGAAATGGAAACAAAATTAGGACTCATGAGATGCGACAGAGAGAATCGCCAAAATAAGTTTAGAGGTTGAGACAGGAGACACAACTTATGAGAACGAAACTAGGGACAAAACTAGTGGTAACTTAACACTAGTTATATACAGGTTGCATTGCATTAAGATTCCAAAGTGACAAACATATCTTGTTCTGCCTTTCTACTGGGATACATGTTATCTCTAGATATCTCAATCTTTTCTTTACTAAGAGTGAACGTACCATGAAAAGGGATGCCGATAGCACAGTATTAGTTCCATAATACTCTGTAACGAACTTTAGATTTTCAGCCTCCATGCAGTGGTCCGAGTGATTTCTTTAGATTCAAGAATTGCTGCCGGCCTGTAAATAAAATCTCCCCATTATTATTCCATAATTTTTGAGTTTGTTTCAACAAAGCTTTTTCTTTTTGCGACAAAAAACTGCTCCAATAACAATATAGTCCGAAAGACCTATTACTGTGAATATTAACCAAAAGACAAACATTGAATACCTTAAAACAAAAAAACACCGAAAAGTCATCCACTCTCTCCCGAAATAAGACCTGCATTTCGTACATCGCATTGATTTCATTCATGAAAAACCTCAATGAAGAAGTCAATCAGGTGCATATGTTCAGCCTAGTCAAAAAGAGAATCCGCAAATATTCAGAATTTAAACTTGATCCAATATTTCAATAGCAATCCGCATCCCTTCTTCTGCTCTGCAACCAAACACAGCGTGCAATTAGCTCCTCAGCTTCTAACAAGAGCTTCGGAATTTGTGACAGGCAAGCAGAGACCTTCTGGTCATTGGAGCAAGCGTTGCAGTGAATACCGGAGACATGGCCAGTCACAGTGGCGTTACCAGATGGTGGCGGAGCCGATCCAGTACTCTACGTCGTCTCATTCCCCAACAAAACATGACCAGAATCAGACGCCAATGGTAGGCCAGATACAGAGAGGACCTTGGATCCGGCGCGTATCATATTGCTTCGACAACAAAATACCAAAAAAAGAAAGAAAAACTGTAATAAAAGTCAAAAGAGAAAGGTAAAATTGGAAGGAGAAAAAAAAAATTGGAAGGAGAAACCAAACACAGGGTGCAATCAGCTCCTCAGCTTCTAGCAAGAGCTTCTGAATTTGAGAAAGCCAAACAAAGACCTTCTTGTTATTGGAGCAAGCGGCACAGTGAATACCGGAGACATGGCTTGTCGTAGTGGCGTTACGAGATGGTGGTGGAGCCGATCCAGTGCTCTACGTCGTCTCATTCCCAACATAACAATACCAAGTCAGACGCCGATGGTAGGTCAGAGAAGGAGAAGACCTTGATCCGGTGCGCAACCAATTGCTTCAACAACAAAGTACAAAAGAAAAACAACAATATGTAATAACAGTCAAAAGCGTAAGATAAAATTGAAAGGAGAAAACACAGATGGGATTGAAAGAAGAAGTCAATCGGGTAAAGAGAGAGAGGGAGGCCCGATGCAGAAAAGGGCGGACGTGCAGAAAGATGAGCGAGGTAGAGACGTGTATCTCGTAATCACTGTAATTTACGGTGAAGGATAAGGCCATGACACATGTTATGAAATAAAAGTCGGATGTCAATTTTTTTTTTTGAGGAAGGATATCAATAATTTAAAAAGTCAAATGTCAAGTTTTGACCCTACTTTATATGGATAATAGATATAGATAAATATATAAAAATTAGTGTTTACCTTGGAAGTAGATCTTATTTTTATAAAAAAATTATATATTAAATATTTTACTCATCCATTTTTGGAAGCTTCTTTTTGATAGGCCAGTAATTACTCCATAGATTTCTTGCTAATATTTGTCTGAATTTTGCGCACAATTGAAGCACATCTCAAATAAATGAAACTTCTTATTTAACTTCGAAAGAGGTAATTTAGTGATGAGGTGTGAACCTCAGTTCGTTGAGGTCCTTGATTTGAGTTTTATAGAGAAAAAACTTGTAGTTTAATTATCACTGAATCTGAGTAATATTTGAACCGGATTGATTAGGTTCAATATCCACTAGTCATTTTTAGGAGTTGCAGTGAAGAGATTCAGACACCTTACCGAATTCAATTATGACTCTTTGAACATTCTATAGCGATGAGTAATACATATATAATTACGCCCAACAGAAATATACTACTACTAATCGTCCTGATTCCTCTTTTGATTAGCAGAAAAAAGCTTCTTATTTAACATATCTAGGATGAAACATTAATTAAGTTCTGAATATCTACCCTTTAGGCCCTTCTAGAACCGATCTATAATTAGTTAAATAATTAAATAGCATTTTGGAAAAAAAAAAGCCTCTTTTCTGTTACTTATAGCTGCTCAATGATAACCCAAAAACTAAACCTCTTTTAATGGGCAATGGAAAATATAAACGGAAGATAACAGAAATTTGCACGATCATAATGAACCCACGACAGAGAAGTTCAAATAATTAGACAATAGAAGTCTACTCCAAATGAGTAAAACCCGAAACAAAACTGATAGAATAGCACAACTCGATTGGACGTTTAGGAACTCTGCTTTAGCCACTTGACTTCGGTGATTTTTATTGTTTATGCTTCACCAAGCACCAGCATAAGCCAATTCATTCCTAAAATCAAAAGGAAAACACCCTCTCTTTCTGTTAATAGAAAATTTTGAAGATAGTCCAACAAAATTTTCACCAATTTTCTTCTCATTCTTATCCTCATCAACTCAAGGTTGCTTTTGAAGATAGTTCTGCGGCCTTCATTAAGGCAAGTACTTCGGTGACATTGAGTCACTTGACTCAAGAAAGAGAAGAATTAAATGTGGGCCGTTGATTGTAACTGATTATTGTGGACCGTTGGATATACATGTGTGTTAGATGAAGTTGGTCACGTTGGATCCTCATTTGCATGTTCTGTTCATTTTTTTAATTGTGAAATTGGGCACATTTGGGCCATTTTGCAACGTGGCAGCCCAGGCAGAAGACAATATTATGTTGTTACTTTGCTACAATTTGAGGTTATTTATCAAATATATTTATTTAATATGGTGACATTAATTTTGTTTGGTGGCATTAATAAGAAAATTAAGGGGGAGTGGGAAGGGACGAATAAACTGAAGAGGGAGTTGGTTGGTGAGGCACAGAGGTCACATAAGATGGTCTTCAGCATGATAAAAAATTGAAAATATGTATGCATTGTTGATTGAAGATAGAAATTGAAGAGTGAAGTCAAGATCGGAAAAGGGTGTTCCATGGAGAAAAAGCATTAGCAAATTCAAGTTGATGTGAGAATTGTTGATTGAAGAAAGTATTTGAAGAGAGCAAAATAAATATTTTTTAGGTATGTATTAGATGATTGTAAAAGACTGGTTCAAATGAGAGCATGATTCAACGTTATAATGAATTTGGATGACAATATTTCGTACGGACAATATGTAAAAATAAGTTTGGGTTGAAATGGGTACATAATCGTAATTTTAATGGTAAATGGTAGTTGAGTTTTTTGTTTTTATAAAATATGCATTAAAATGGATAAAGTGAAATACTTTTTGCGTATGTACAATAAATTAATTTTTCGTGTCAGTTTAGAATATGTTATTTTTATAATTAAAGTAATATAATAGATTTATTAAATCATGTTTTGAGGATGAAAAATGACATATTCGTAAAAAATTCCATTTATAACTTTTTACAATGTTTTTGTGATTTTCTTGCTCCTTTACGTTATTTTCTAATAATGTACTTTACATACGAAATGGGACATAATTAGGATCAATAATGACAAGTTATGTATGAAAAATGACATGACAAATCATAAGACTATATATCACTTAACTGAAATAATACGTATTTTTTTAGTGCTTATATGTCATTTTATAATTTATTATTTTTCTGAGTAACGTAACGTAATTCAAGAAATAAATCATAATTTTAGTACGCAAAATGACATATTCTAAAAAAGACTATGTGTAACTTTTTTCAGTATTTTTGTGATTTATTCGATCCATTCTATGATTTACTCATAATGTAACTTTTTCAACATATATTGACATAATAATTAATAGGAATGACAAATTATGAACAAAAAGTAATATGAGAAATAACGAAAATATGTCACTTCACTACAAGTTGTTGTGAATTTTTAGTACTTATATGTCAGCTTCAAATTTATTATTTTAATTAACTAAAGTAACATAATTAAGAAAACAAATAACATTATTTGGAAAAATAATGACATTTTTGGAAAATGACAGAGAAGAACTCTGTATGTAATTATTTTATATGTTTTATTATTTTTTATTTGTATCATGCTATGTTTCTGAATTTTTTTTGACAGACAATGACATAATTCTGAGAATGAATAATATATTACGTACTAAAAATTACATGTCTGTCAAATGTCAAATAATTAAAATTGTGTCACTTACTTACAAGTAGTTGTGTTTTTATAGTATGTTTATGTTATTTAAATATTTTGTTTGTTTTATTCATTCTCATAGTATATTCCTAAAAAAGACTAATATTTTTAATGCTTATAGTGACATATTTATAAAATGACCAAAAAAATTGAACTCCGTAAGTTCTTTCAATTTTGTTGTTATTTTTGACTATTTTATGTCATTTATAATTATGTATATATTTAGATAAATACTGACATAATTTTTAGAATTAATGACTAATACTATAGGAAAAATAATATGCATATGAAATGACTAATAAATTTAAATAATGTCACTTAATTGCAATATTTCGTGTTTTTATTGTACGTTTATGTAATATCAAATTTTGTTAGCTTAATTGATTAACGTAACATAATATTGGGGAAAATGATATGTTTTAGAGGAATAGTGATATATTCATAAAGTGACAGAAAAAAGTTTGATTTGTACTTTTTTTTCCAAAATTTTGGTTATTTTCTGGTTACTTTATGTTCTTCAATAAAAAACATAATGTTAAGTAACAATGACATATTATATACAAAAAGTAACATAATTATAAAATGACAAATAATGAAAAAAACATGTCACTTATTTACAATTTTTTGTGCTTTTGTAGTACTTTTGTATAATTTATCAAATATGTTATTTTTATTAACATAAGTAACATATATTGAGAAACAAATGATATATTATGTATGAAAAGTGATATATGCACAAAATGACAAATAATGAAAAAAAAATCTCATTTATTGATAATTTTTTGTGCTTTTGTAGAACGTTTATATAATTTATAAAATATGTTAATTTTTTTCATAAAAGTAATATATTATTGGAAGCAAATGACATATTATTTATGAAAAGTGATATATTATAAAATGACAAATAGTTTCTAAAATATGTCACTTATTTATAATTTTTTGTGCTTTTGTAGTACTTTTGTATAATTTATAAAATATATTATTTGTATTTAGAAAAATAATATATTATTAGAAACGAATGACATATTATATATGACAAGTGATATATTTGTAAAATGACAAATAATAAAAAATATGTCACTTATTTACAATTTGTTGTGCTTTTGTGGTCGTTTATGTAATTTACAAAATATGTTATTTTGATTAAAAAAGTAATATATTATTAAAAACGAATGACATATTATATATGAAAAGTGATATATTTATAAATGTGAATAATGAGTGTTTTTGCAATTTAGTGGAAAATGATGTGTTTATCAGCTGCACATTTCTCCTACACATTTGTTTTTCACATTACTTCCATTTATTATTTATTTGAATGTTTTTGCAAGTTAGTACAAATTGTTGTGTAGTATTTTTAGTTTTAAAATTTTGTGGTTTTTGGTTGATTATTTAAATTGAAATTACGTATGTATCAGCTGTGCAGTTGTGCATAGAGATGGATCGGAATGTGTGCAAAGGAAGGGCGTGGTAGAATACGTCGAATCTGAGGAGGATGATGAGTCTCTCAGAGGGGACGAAGAAAGGGATGGGTTTCATTTTTCAAGTTGGGTAGCTGATGATGATGATAATTGTGCTAATGAAGTCCAAAGCAAAACATTTGCACAAGCAATCGGTGATGAGGAAATAGAGTGTGTGGACGATGATGAGGGAGGAATGGAAGAATATTCAAAATTAACACAGTCAAACGTCATTGCCATGGAATTCAAAACACTTGAAGAGGGTGAGTCATTTTATGTTGCTTATGCTAAGGTAATCAGGTTTGCGGTTAGAAAGAGGTCGCTCCAAAAAACTATGCTTGGTTTGCCATGTGTGAGCATGATGATGTGCCAAAAGCAGGGCATCAGAGATGACAAATGGAGAAACTTAACATGTCGTACAAGGAACCCAAAACTTGAATTTAGGGAGAATTGTCTGACGGAACACAGTACTTCATAGAGCAGTATAATTCAGCTGTTACCTCAAGGGATGATCCATATCATGTAGGTACATCAGGAGAATCCCCAAATAATTATCATTTTGGTGGTACTGGGTAGTATTGAAAAACGAACTCCTGCAAGTAGAATATTTTTGCTGTTGTTGGCAACGCATTATCGCTATGTCGTCAATTTTTTAATGTGTTATCTATGTTGGCTATCTTCTATAATTATAATGTACTTTAGTTTTAACATTGCATACTGTAGGTGGAATTTCTCCCACATACAAAGTTAGTGGATGTTTTTGTTTTAAATTTATAGATGGCACTCAGCATGCCACTTCCCAAGATGAAAAAACAACCTCATTCATTTCGGTCCGGCACCAAATCGTTTAAAATTAATTAAATTTCTTATGTCCAGTTGGTCTTTGCTTTTTAGGCTGACGAATCTTCCATGAATCTAGCTGGTGCTGCCCGAGATAAATCTATGAAGTAATTCCTGCTATGATAAAAACGTAGTATAATATAATATGAAACGTCTATTTTTACATTCCCATCCAGTTGGAGGAAAACAAAAAATTTGGACAGCCTCTACATGTTTCCCACTTACCTACAACAAAATAGATAATGCAGAGACGATCGCAATGTCACAATGGTGTTGTAGTTCACTGTCCAAAATTACAGCACGTCATTGTTCTCGAATTCCTACATTATCTGCTCGACTCAATGCAAATTCTAAGCACACAACAGACCATAAATACCTAAAACTATGTACACATTCATATGTACCAAAATGTCCCACATCAACACCATAGCAAAAACACTTTCCGTGGTCTTGACCGACGAGTCATCGACGGTTCGCATTCCCTTTTCCTGTCGTCAATTTTGCAGCACGTAATTGACGTTTCAGTTGTCCTCTTTCCTTTTCATATTTCCACGAACATGCTCCTCTTATAACCCCTTGACTGCACTTGTTGTGTCGACTGCATGCAATCCAGTGACATATCTCAGCTCTTATATTTGACCCATCACTATTATACGACAATGCTTCCTGTAGATTTGCAGAAACAAACATAAAACAGGCCATTAATTGAAAATGTCAGACATCACAAACACTAACTGCAGCAACCTTCAATGGATTATAAAACGTACTAATTCATCGATTTCCAGCTTGTGGTGCCTCATGAATTGAATGAGGTATATGACGCAGTCATGCCTATTCATTAATAAGAAACAGGTTGTAAGTACAACAATCATTTAAATTTTGCATTGATAAAATAATGTTTTCGGATGTACCCATTTGGTTGCATGCGCACATTTGCGTATTGCAGCTGGAAAGTGGAAGTTTCTGGGGAGGAGAGGTTATATTGCTCGTTTGTGGAGCGGAAGGATTTGTGCCTCAACATCTCTTCTAAGACCGTCAGCTGCACAAATTGCAGTCACGACAATAATACAAAAAGGCGACGCAAAGCACAACATTACACATTGCATATTACCTTAAGCCTATCCTAGCACAAAGTAGTAACATCTATGTTTTAAATAAATTCTAATAAAGTGTGCGGATACTGACAACTGTTTGATAGTCTCCCAGCCGTTTGGCACAATCATTGCCCGGTAAACTATCCAGTGCCCAAGCACGATGAGCACTCATCCCTACCAATAACAAATACCAATGTTGTATGTCTGTATCGAACATCGGGATGAATATCTGCAATTAAGAACACAACCACAAGAGTTCTATTTCAGAAATGAAAGCCATAATTGTGAAGATACGTCAAAAATTTATGCATTAAAAAACAATCGTTGATAGAACACTATGTGAACTGGTTGGGTTTAGTCTGACATACAGATATACATATGCAAGGCAGAATAATCGATATAATTATTTGAAAGGCATACCTTATCAACCCAAGAAATCTCTCGTCCAATAGCTGTTTCCTAGCCAATACGATCGAACGAGTCTGTATTCCAGGGGGAATCCCATTTTTTGCATCACTCAAAATTAAGGACTGCGTTCAAATTGGGGATTTAGAAATTACACTTATAGTAAGTACTTGTAATTTGATTTTATGTACGCAATTTCATAGTAAACACTGACCGAAAAATGGGGTGGCATAAACCATTTCACTTGCCCTACATTTGAAGTTATCTGATCAAATGTCAAGATGTTTGCAACGGCATCAATAACATGTTCAAAATGGTCAATACACCAATAAAATGTTATCAATTATAATATGATAATATTGCAAATTCAACTTAAGTTGTAATCAGGGAGCATTATCAGCTGACTTACCACATCAGCAATTAGCTTCCTACGAGCCATACGTTCCTTCAGTTGACCAAACTCACGTACCTCGTGTTGGTTTTGATACACATAATTGCTGCGTACCCATGAAACTAGTTGACTTTATGCAGTCAAATCCTAGCACAAGAAAGGCTACATAATAATTAAGCATTTAACAAAGGTAGAACTGACCTAAACTTATAATCGGTCCCTCTAATGATGTAATTGTAAATCTCATTGTCAGGGTCTGTTAACAGGTCGTAGGTCGCAGTCTTTGAACGAGAACCGTCCACACTGTCAAACTACAACAAAGCACATAGGTATACGGATATAGATAAGGACATTATAAATCACTACGTGGTTAAGACAGGTTTGTGATAGTGTATATCACAATAACTTACTACCTTAAATTGTGCGCCTGTCGTCCCTTTTTTCATTTCTTTTTTTGGCTTATGTAGGGGGTTTATGTAGGGGAATTTCTGGTGTTTTCCTTGTTTTATCTCATCAGTGCCCCGAAGCCCAGAACGCTTCCTCGTTCGCAGTTCGTTAACGTTGTCGTCAACATTTTTGGGTTGCATTTCATTGCCTGAAGACAAGCGAATAATGTCCTGAAACCAAAAAAATTCAAATTAATGTACTGTAACTGTGTTGCAATAAAGTATATCACAACAAAATGTTATGAGATGGGAACATTGCAGATTACCTCTTCGTCAGCTAGGTTCTTATGCCTTCTTGACCTTCTCAACGTCTGTGGAAAATTTTGATCCTCAACCTTGCAACCCCACCTACTGGGGGCGTCCTCACTAACTGCTCGGACGTATCCATCGTAGTTCCGCAATCCGGTTTCGTCGCAGCACTTTCAAACACGAATGTTTTTGCTTCACTAGAGGCATGATTCACGGCCTTGTTTTCAGTGGAATTTCCAACCCCGGACATCGGCTCCAACCTAACATTATTATCAGTCACCCCTAGTAGAAAGGCTGCTCCCACCAGGATTTTTGTTTAATTCCACATGTGAATGATGTCCATGCGTAAGCCTCAAAGCTTCTTGAATGTTGTAAATGCCAGACTCAATTAAATCATATCTATTCTCGAATTTAACAAAAGTCACAAACACCTTCTCCTCAAACGATGCTTGATTGCGGCTAACCTCATTTAATTTCTGCATTATATAATCGCTCCGCTCCTGGAAACAATTGAAATAAACATACATCACAATTTAAATAAAATTTCTCAAATATCTGAGCATTGCCATACTCAGATAAGGACTCCATTGAATATAAATAGCAATCCAACCTATGCCACAATGCTTCCTTCGGTTAGTACATCTTCGTTGTCATATATCTGCACTGGTATCTACAAAACGGAACATGTTTATCATAAGACCGCTTAGGCATTAAGAGCATAAACCACAACCTATAACACATTTACCTTATCAGTATCATAATCACCTCCTTTGTCTGCCCAAGCAAGCACCTTTTTTGCTTCTGAATCATTCCACAATCGGACTCGGGCGCACTCACGCCCTTTTAAAGGCCCAAGAACGCGCTCAGAAATTAGATGCTCCAGATAAAAAGTCTGCAGCCATATACATTACCTAAAAATGTTACACATATGTCGACCACATACTAAGCACTTACCAATATGAGTAAAAACTAACTACAACCTCTAAACAGTCATTCTATAAATCAAAGAACCAATGATACCATGTTATCATACATACCTCTAGTAGGACAGTGCATCCACTGATGGGGATGCGTGTTTTCTGCACTGTAGATAAATCCTATGGCAATTTGGATAGTTTCGCAGTTCCTTTTACCAACCCATCCAAGACAAACTTGCTCCAATTTATGCACTTTATGTTTTGCCTTTGAGACAACTTTCAAAACCTCATGATTGATGTGGTAAGTGTAGCTCGGCCATAACACACAATCAGTGGCAACCATCAAAAACAACGCCTGCCACCTCTCCCCAACATCCGTGCTTAACAACTCTTGCACCAATTCTTTCCTCTTCAAATTATTACCTTTAATTCCATACTTGGAGCAAAGCTCTTTCTTATTGTATTTCAAGCTATTGAATTCAACTCCGCCAGCGGGTAGCTCTAAAATCCACGACACGTCTTTCATTGAGTGGTAGTTTGCGCCCGTGGACTTTAAGACAACTACTTTGGGGGTCGAATCATCTTAACAACTAATAAGCAACTCCATTTCTACAAGTTTTCACATTAACGTCCAATAACCCGCCCAAACCCATCTCAACCACCATGTGCTTATGACAAGGTTGAAGACCCCTCAAAACTTTTGAAAATTCCAGCAACCTCACCCTTGCCTGATAGCTCTGAAATGAAAACAACAAAGGAAAATACCCATACAAAACAAAAAATATATTAATTTGTTCCATATATTTCTATGAATTAATCTTGCTTAATTTTTAAATATATTTAAAAAAGAAAAAATAACTACACAATTTAAACGCTTTTGTTTTTGCAAATTTAGTTTTCCATTATACATAACTCATCATGCAACACTTAACTGTAAAATCCAAAGCAAGAATATAATGTCATAAAAAATTAAATATATCATCTCCAAAAAAAGGTATACCTTACAAGTGCGGCTACGGTCTTTATCATCTCCAACGACCACTCTTCTTCTTCCTCCCCATCACCCACATCATCATGTTCCTCTTCATTCTCTAAAATAGATTCTTTGTCATCTTCTGTGGATACTCTATCGCTTGTTGATTCGTCTTTTGATTCATTGTCATCATGGACGACGTCCAACTTGTCACGCGCGGAATGGATACGAACTGCTGCTTCAATTCCCATACTGCCCAAATTTTAACCCGACCAAAAGTATGTCACAACTTTGTCTACAACATAAAAATTATGGAAATGCTACACCTATATATGGACGTAAACACCAACTGCTAGGAATGGACTAAAATAACACCAAAAAAAGTGCATGACAGTGGAAAATAATACACATGTGAAATAGCACAAATTATGCAGCTACCAAATTTGTGAAATTAGATTCCAGCAAGATTCAATATCAAATTTTAATAGGTACAACTTGTCGTCTAAAATAAGTCGTATTGAAATCCCCAAAGATGATGAGTAACAGAATCTAATGGTCAAATATGAGATGATTATCTTCTCACATTTTCTTTGAATTCAATTCACAAGACCAAGACAAGCAGACAAACATGCATCTTTCCATTTAAATAACAATTACTAAACATCCTTCCATTTCTAAATTAAATCTGTCAGTTATGATTGTAAGAATTGCAAAAATTCATTAGTTGTTTCCCCCCAAAGTTTGATTCCTCTTTACAGCCTCACTATTATCTATCAGCTTAAATTACTAATCTTTCACTTGTGAATTTTATAAACCGGAAAGAAAAAGGAAAAGAAAGGGACAAAACCAGAAAGAGAGCAAAAATAAAAAGAATCCAAAAAATTTCCTCTCTGTTGACGGTACCCATGTTTCATATTAGAACATCAAGCTTCGTCTTCTTCCCAAAATTACCCACCAACGTTCTTGTATTCCATCATCCACGATACGAAAAACAACAAAAAGATCCAGTATTTATTCTTTTCTAGCCATAAATAGTAATTAACATTAATACACAACAGTAATGTAGGTAACAAATAAACTCATGGATGAAAACGGTGGCGGACGGTGGGTAAGAGATTGACTCTTCGTTATAGTTACACTGAAAATTTTAGAAAACCCTGATTTCATACCTTCAAAACCCCAGCACAAAGTAGTTATAATCTCTCCAACTGTTTCACATTTCCACCCAAAATATATGAAATCAGAGCAAACGGGGTTGTCGAAACCTAATTACCTCACATCAACAAGGATTTCAAAGAACGAAAATCTTCCCAGTATCAATCGTCGCTTCTTCAACCACTCCGAATCCTTACACACGCCAAGCTTTCGAAGCCACTCCGAATGTAACCAATCGATCTTCTTAGCGCCAGCGTCGAACAACTATCAAAGATGGGTCTTTTGGAGGGAAAGGAAAGTCTTATGCGTTCTGTCGAGGTTGGCCTTTTTCCCATCTAATCTGTGACTTGATGCAAGGGTATTTTAGTCATTGAAGCTTCTATAATCTGGTGTGATCAATCTCACAATTGCGAGTTACAAATCAAAGGGTACAAATAAGTCACTTAATCTAGCGGACCACATTTGATTCTTCTATTTTTTGAGTCAGGTGACTCAGTGTCACCAAAATACTTGCCTTGTGAGCTTGTTGGACAAATACGGTGGGCTTTCTGAGTTTTGTGAAAAAAAAAAAGAATTATGTGAGTTTGTTGAACAATGTCCTCCTGTTTTGTGACTGGGGGTAAAATTAACCCCCTTCTTCTCTATATGCATAACTTCACCAGCTCAAAAACTCTCTGCACTCTTCTCTTCTCGATCAAAGAGGGAAAAACAAATGATAAAAACAAATTAAGAAAAAGGAGCGAAGGAACGGACTCACTCTTTCACTGATGGCTGCGAAAGTGCGAAAGCAGTGGTCGATCAGGACCGGCAGTAGCTTCTGAACTGTTTGACTGCCACGCTAGACCCCAACCAGGAGGTCCGTTTCTTCGCCGAAGCTTCTCTCAATCAAGCCTCTCGTCAACAAGGCTTCGCTCCATTTCTCTTAATTGTTTGCGGATTCTTGATCTGTAAAGTTAGCGTTGACAATGGCGTGGTTGTTGTTTAAGGTTTTGGATTTGCTCTTGCCAAGGTTTCTGCTAACAGAGACCTCGCTTTTGGATTGTGTCAGATATCCTCTTCTTTTCATTTTTCTTTGAAAGTGGAATTAGTTATGCAGTTTTGAACGAGAATGAAAAATTGTGGGACTTTGGCGAAGAAGGTTTCGAACATCCTGCTGTTTCCAGTGAAGAAAAGGTGTTTGTAGCATTTTAAATATTACCTTTTCGTTGTATTTATGTGCATAAAGCATTGATTATATGCCATTAACTGCCCGCATCCTTTTCGAGTAAAGGATGGATGACATTCTAGAAATGAATTTGCTAACTAGAACTTGTCAAAACAGTACCTAAAACCTCAAATTTAGAAACTAAAGTGTTAAGAATTTCACATTAATTATGCACTTTCATGATTTTTTTTTTCTAGTATTCCTTTATTTTTCCAAGTTTGTGAGTTTGATTCTATAGTTAGTCATTTTGTATGCAAGCCTGACGTTTTCACTTAGGTATGAGTTTGTGTTACTTACTAAATCATTATTTTCTGTTACCAGGGAGTTATACGCATGCTTCTTTCAACTTCATTGGATGATCTTAATGGGAAAATCTGCACTGCAATCGGTATGGCGATAGCATCGATTGCTGTATTTGACTGGCCAGAAGATTGGCCTGACTTATTGCCTTTGCTTCTCCAGCCAATTAATGATCATAGTAATATGAGTGGAGGTGAGTTCTTCACATGTTTATTCCAATATTGTGCTTCCATGTATGTATAACTGATCACACTTTCAAAATATTTGTCATGCTTTAAGGTAAATAATGAAAGATTGTAAAACAGTGTCATACTAAAAATATAAAGGCCATAGTGCTTGCATTTGAACTGCTCAATCAAATTAATGGGAGTATACTAATTTTAGGTGCTTTGTTACCCAATATTCTTCCTTGTTTCTATTTATTGGTGCCTCATTCTTTTTTCATTATATGCTGTACTGTTTTTTCTGTTTCTGCTTGAGATCAAGGTACATTGTATAAAAATGTCAACATGTATCTATTTTAATAACAATAGAAGCTTGGGATGAGTCCAGAAATCAATTGGTTTAAGCAATCCTTAGTGAAACCAATGTGATACTATGCAGTCTATGAAGAATTTATTGGATAGACAGATTACTTATATGCTTAGATTTATGCTTGGAATTATTATGATAACTTCACTTAGATCAAAATAACCGCGTGTTAAGAAATCTGTAGTGCATGGAGCTCTAAGGTGCTTGGCTTTACTCTTGGGGGACCTAGATGATACAATGGTGCCAACAGTAATACCTGTTTTGTTCCCTTGCTTGCATTCCATTGTATCTTCTCCTTAGGTAATTATACATTCAATTATTCACATTTTCTACTGCTCTTCAGAAAGGTTTTTATTGTGTTCCATCTGTTTTAGTTTTCCGTTGTTTTTCTAAGGATGGTGATGTTTCTATAATATAGAAACCATGCTAGAAGAAGTTTGGTGGTTCCTGCTTATGAAGTATTAGGTTGTGCACATTATTTCTCTCAACTTTTAAAATATTGTTTGTGGAACTCCACAATTACCAATTAATGTTGAGGAGAGTTTATGGTTATGAGTATTACAAAAGTACTTTTGGTTGTTTGGAATTTGAACACTCTTGATCCATCTTCACGTCAGTTTGGGTTTGCCTTTACGACTTTTCCATTTCCTAATGAAAAGGATAAAAAATAAAAGAAAAAAAAAAGAAAAAAAAGGTTCAACAAGATAATTAATAGATCATTTAGTTTAGCTGGCATCAAGGGGGCCTATTGGAGTCCCACAAACTCTTTTTTATCTGCGCTTATAAATTTGAAGCACACGAGTAACTCTTTAATTTTTCCTTGGAGATTTATCATTGGTATCTTTAGGAATCTGTGTCCCAGTTTAGCTTATGTACAGAGTGACACTAGTGTGTTTAATGTTCCATGAAATGATTGTGCTCCTGCTTTTTTTGAAAATGTGCAATTTTTATGTTGATAAATTTAGGTGAACTTTAGTTTTTATGCTGTTTACTTACCTTTTTGAAACTTTTTAGCAGAAGTTTGCAACCTATTTGCAAACAAAAGCCCTTTCAATAGTTTATGCTTGCACATCCATGCTTGGGGCCATGAGTGGTGTTTATAAGGTATATTTTTCGTCCTGATCAATGTTTGTGCATTCTTCTGGAGTGTGGTTCTATACAACCTTTTTAATTAAAAAAAAGTGTCCTTTCTCTTCATAAAATAATGTTGAAAGCTTGTATATGCAGACCGAAACAACTGGATTGATGTCGCCAATGCTTAAACCATGGATGGATCTGTTTTATTTCTATGATCTTAGAACAGCCAGTGCAGCCTGAAAATCCTGATGATTGGAGCTGGAGAATGGAGGTAGTTTTCTCTTGTTCACCTCTCTCTATATTTTTAATTGGGTGAGTAGGTTTTTACGACATTGTTTTTTCTTCTGTCTTGGTTTTAAAATGCTTGAACCCATTTGTTCAGAATTTTCCCAGCTGCCTGAATCTGATTTTATGGGTTGGTTATTTAACCTTTACATATGATACTTTTCTATAATCTTCACCTTCCTGACTGATATTCTAAGTTTTATTTTTGCTGCTCCTAAAAGTAGCAACCCATCTTTTGCAGTTATTGTCGGACCTTTGTGGCAAACATTTGCAAGTTCCCTAAAAGTGTATCTGCGGTCATCAGTTGAAGGTATAGAAGATTCCTATGATGGTAGATATGATTCTGATTGCGCTGAGAAAAGTCTTGATTCATTTGTTGTGCAGGTGATAAATATCAATAGCAATCATAAATAGCAATATGTATGCTTGAAGCTGATGCATAGAAGTAGAACTTATTGAGTTAATCTTATTGCATATATTTCTCTTAGTTGCTTTCTTTTCATCATCGACTGTTATAATTGGTCACATCTGAGTCGCTTAATTAGGTTAAAGTTTAACTTTTCTGAATGACTGTGGAATGTTTATTTAAAGGCTTTTTTTCTTTTCAATTTTTACTGTCGTTATTGGATAATATTCTGAAATAATATTTTATTTAGTACTTAAATTTGACTACCAATGTGATTTATTTATTTTGCCTTTTCATTTTGTGTGTGTAGCTATTTGAGTTCTTTTTTACTGTTGCGGGCAGCTCAAAGTTAATGAAGGTGAAGCTCAAAGTCTTTGTCTCTTCTTCTAGCTTTGTCTGCTGTATATATTTTTTATTATGTTGTTTAAGCTTTTCTGGTGTAGGTTGTTCGGAACAATGTAAAGGAACTGGTGTATTACACTATAGCTTTCCTTCAAATGACTGAGCAACAGGTAAAATTTCATGTTTGCTTTCTTCATGTCTTTATGTTCGATGCTTCCAGTGGTAACCTCTAATTAGCTAAGGCTTCAGATGCCTGCATAATTTATGGAACACATTCTTCTGCTGACCAAAATGCTTCATGGTTTACATCATTCTGATGTATGCAACTTTAAATAAAAATGTCCATTTTGTTCTCGTCCTCTGACTACTCCTTTTTATGGGTTTCATGATGCATTGAATCTGTAATATAGGTTACCACAAGTACCATGCCTGCTATCTCACCCAATTTTAAGTCTCTC
>CAODLS011168079.1:0-12443 GCA_948243855.1 Flueggea neowawraea
CTAATTAACTAAAATTAGGAGAAAAAAGAACTCATTTAGTGATTCAGTCTAACTCAATCACTGCACATTTAACAAACCTACCAAACAATGAAACAATTAACAAAATATAACAAATCTGAAATAATTCAACAACAAAACAAAGTCAGTTGTTCATCTCAAGTTGCTAAATCAATTAACTTGAATCTAATTAGTAGTATAACTCAACAAATTGTTATACTGTTAAATAAAAAAAACTAAATCAGACCAATTAACATCAAAAGAAAAAGAAACTTACCGGAAGGCGAGAAAAAGGCAGCGGTGAACGGCGAGAAGAAGGCAGCGGTGAATGGCAGTGGGCGGTGGCGAGTCAATCTGGAGTTCCACCTTTGCGGTTCTACAAAGGAAGAGACGAAAGAGTGATTGAGTGAGAAATTAAGTGAAAGACTAAAAGGACTCGACATAACTACTATAGTTTTTCTTTTTTTTTTTTGTCCAAACCGAACAACAAGTCGTTCTTGTTGTTCGCTGAAGACATTTTATTTAAAAGCAAAACGTCATCGTCCCCGAGTGCTGTGCAGAGCTATCTTCCTCAGTTCCTCTGTACGGAGGAGTTGCAGAGCAAGGGGGTGGCGATGGAGTAAGGTTCATGGGTGGAGAAGAGGGGTAATAGTTGTACCCCACCGTCGGCCGACCCATCTAGATCCATCATTATGTGTATATATGTATAGAGAGAGAGGAGAGAGAAAAATGAATACTTTATTTATTAAAGAATAAGTTTTTTTAAACTTTTTCTTTATTATCACCATCTTTTAATTTTAAATATAATAATTTATGTAAATTTTTTTAATTTAATTTTTACTATTAAATTCAAAAGTAACAGGTAATAAAAATAAATAATAAATTAAAAAAAACTTCAAGTAGAGCATTGTTCATATATATATATATATATAAAACAAAAGAAGATATATGAAAATACGAGATTACAATTTCTCATAATTCAATGCCGTACGACGTCTGTCGAAAAGGTCGCTGAAAAGAAGACAGAGTTGACTCTGTGGGGGTGCAAGTTTGGACAACGCATTAACTAAAATGAAGCAAGTTGGAGCAGACATGTCATGCATGTGTGTCCCTGCGGCGTGACTTTTTGTGTCCTTCGTTCAAACCCTTTGCTACGAATCCTCCGGGATGTTGCTTCATCTGACCCACTTCTCTCTCAAAACAATTCCTCCAATAACTACACCTCTACGTCTAAAACTTAACGTATAAGTAAGTATTTGTTCGTTTACTAGTTAAACTACCCTTTATGCGTATGTACAAAAATATCTTGAGTATTACAGTTTTTTTATCCTCTAAAGCCACTTTTTTAGTGGCTTAGTATATTGATAAAATCTTTCGTTAATAAAAAAAAATCTTCATATGTGAAAATAAATTCAGAAATATTTATAAATCAGATATATTATATGCAGTTCTTCATCTATAAATGAGATAGAGTTTGAAATAAGTAATAATTGTTAAGATGGATAATTGAAGAGTAGATAGATTGGGTATATGAAGGGTAATTTTATACAAGAAAGAAAAAAAAAGGAACTAATGCATTTAAACTATGCCTTTTTTGCTTAATTACAATAAAATGAAATTATTTACAAATAATTCTTTTGGAAATTCTAAAGGCAACGTACTAAACATACAACTTTGTATATGTACACTGTCAAATTTTTGTTTGAAGCATATGCATGGCATGCTAAGGTTGGTGGAAACATTATTATTTTTTCTTTGTCCTTTCTTCGAAGGTTTGAACCTTAAGTATAATTCTTGAGGAGATATATTCCTCACTGACAACAACAAAAAAGTACCCTTCTTTTCTGAAGATACAGTTTCCATTGAAAATTCGTTCCTACGATCCCATTCTTCTCGTGCCAAATTGAAATTTCTTCCAATTCATCTCACCTGTTCATAGTAGTTGTTTGAGTGTGTATGAAATATACCCCTTATTGTTTAGGAACAAGCCTCAATGTTTATAACAAATTATGGTAAACCCAACCCTATAAGGTATCGTTTGAGATGAAGATGGAATTGGACAGTGATGGAACTAAAATTAATTATTTGTAGAAGTCATAATTTAATTAATCAATAATATAATTGTTATATAAATAAATAATAAATTAAAAGTAAACAAATGAAAGTTAACATCGATAAGTAGCAATTACACTATACAATTATTAAAATTATTGTCTAATTTTTACATATAAATGTTAATTATAAGACAGAAATATTAGAAAACTAGACCAATTATATTATTTTTAGCTATCTATATACTAAATCTTATGGAACTAATGAAATTGTATGGGGCACATCACTAAAAAAATAACTAAATTTTTTTGTTTATCTATATACTAGAGTATTAAAAAGAAAAACAAGTTCGTAGGTTTCATAACTCTATAAGTCAATGAAGTACTGCCCCCGGAGTTGGACCCAAGATAGTAGACTTCCCCTTAAGGTACCGTTTGGGATATAGTTGGACCTAAGATAGTAAACTCACCTAATGCAATATTGGGTCTTTTGAGATGGAGTTAAGCCTTATGTATTATTATTATTATTATTATTATTTTGATGGGTATATATTGTTATTATTATTATTATGACATAAAAATACTTGTTGAATGCTCCACGTAAACAAGAAAAGCGAACATTATTCTTTCCCTTCTTAACTACGATTGATGAGGGCCGAATTTTGAAAGTCTTGATTTTGTAGACGTTCCATAATCAATGCATACGTTTGTCATGATCTCATAGTTGCTTCTTCTTTTTTTTTTTTAACATGCAACGGGTGGATGACTGCTTTAAAATCGGAATATTAACTATTTTTTTTTTCACAGTAAGTGTTTATTCTGATATTGGAAAAAATAAATTTTCAGCAGCAGAACTAGTTTATCAACTACTGAGGAAGCTGTTTGTGATGATCACATTTTTGCGTCTCATTTGCTGCCATATATAAAAAGTGGAGCGTTGATATGCAGGGTGAAAAGGGAAACGCATGCATGATCTCGGCACTCGATTATAGAACTCAATTGGAAAGTTTGCAGAGTACTATAGATACAAAGCATCACAAGCAAAAAACTTATTTGAACATGTTTCTTGCCATACAATGTTACTGGAATACTAACTGATGTCATCTTGCCCGCTTCTGATTGGCACATTCACCAGTTAATTTCCCAGCAAATTTTACTCATGATTTCATCATTGTTGTCCAATCCTCTTATCAATTTACAATTTACGGAAGATACAAGTCGATGAATTAATAAATAATCAGTTGTTTTAATCTTTCACGAATCCTCGAAGTCTCTATTCCAATTCTGAGAATGATAGCCTGCGTGCCAACACAGCATGTTAAATGATCAGTTGTCACCTTTAAAAAAAGTTAACTACCATTATTTCTATTTTAATAATTATTTTTGAAAACGTAATTGCGATAGTAAGTAAATAAAGAATTAAAAACATAAACAAAAGTACCTGTGCCTTAATTGTGTAGATGACGATATCTCCAACGTTATGGGAAGCAAAACTTATGATTTCAGCACCTTCTTCCTGAAGAATACGAATACAGTCATGTGCCATAATCTTATAGTCCGACGCACAAATCAAGTTCACTTCCACTGTAGAATCCCAACTTCGTATATCTAATATGGGTCTTTGGGGACTTCGACACGAGCTCATCACCGAGTTGTTCACACCACTGGTACTCTCGTAAAATGCTTTTTGTTGCTTTAGTTTCTCTATTCTTCCATGCAAATGGTTCACATAACTAGTAGCTTGGTCCAGCAGTTCCGGCACCGACGCCTACACGAAATTTGCAGCACCGAGTGTTTGTTAGTAGATCAAAATATCTTGGTTATAACACAAACCTCCTATTAAACTATTTGAGTTCGACTCAATAAAAAAAATAGAAATAGTGACAAGCAGTGACGGGGGAGGGTGTTTCCTGGGACCGCTGGTGACCCCCTCCGGTCGTCCCTGGTGACAAGTGACGTTGATCTATATTTGTTGTAGACTATGTTACTTAGCCATCGTCAGACCCACTACTGAAATATTATCTGTTTTGAGCTCTAAGCCAACAAAGTTAAATTCTTACAGGGCATTTCGATGGGTTGACAGAATAAAGTGTTTATAAACAAGAATCGGCCTAGAATAATTAGAATCACGATACAATAGAGAACAAAAATAAAAAAGAAGGAGAACCTTGAGGGGTTGGGGATGAATAACAGAAGCAAGTTCGGACAGAAGATGCTTCATTTACATTCTACGGTCTCTTTCTTTCATGTTTCTTTGAACCCTAGCACTATGGGTTCTAGATGAGCTACATTGTTGGGCCATTTTTGGGTGGTGTTTTGTGGTGAAAGCAAGCATCGGAAATTTTTGAGAAATTTGCCTAGGATTCAGCTTATTTATACATGAATGACCCCTCATTAATTATGCGTGGGCCTTAGTAAAGAGACACAAACGACTATTTGTGTTTAGTGACTTCTTAGGTCTACTATAACCTTGTTCTGTTAATTACAAATTAATGAAGTTCAGTTGTGCATCAATTACTAAACCAACACGGAAATCCCTGAGTTCAAACTTTGATCAACTTTCCCCACGTGCAGTAAATAAGCTGACTTGAGTTTTGATATATTTAAAATAATTGAGTTCATTTACAAGTTTGATTGTGTTTGATAACTTTATGCAAATTATTTCTCTCTATCCCAACTTAATAGTGCACTCAGAAAAAAATATAGTTGATTTAGTTATCAATCGTAGTTTTTGTTTGATTTTTTCAAATTGAACCTTATTCAATATGAAACTTTTTGTTATAAATATTATTTGATAAGTTGTTGCCATGCAATTTTATTTATTTATAACACAACGAAGCTTTCTCAAAAAAACCTTAACAAATATGCTCGTACAAAAACTCTAGAGAGCCATGCTTATCAAAAAGCCCATGAAATTATCCTATAGAATCCTAGCAAAATAAAGCTCAAAGCGCTAAGTCTAGATCATCTACAATGTTGTTTTTCAGAGCCTAGAGAACAACTTCCTTTCCCTTTTCTTTAAACTTGATGAGCTACAATCCAATGTCTCATGTAATATTAATCTCATTGCCGACTTCTTCCATAGTTTGAACGAAGGATAAAATCATGTTGGTGCTGACCTCGGACTTCAGTCTTGCCAGTGACTAACAAAAAATGAATGTGTCGTTTCCCTGCTTTCCATCAAGTAATGAGGCAACGACACCTAAAACAAGGCAGAATATTCACCTAATAGTGAATGTTGACCGTCTCTTCGATTATTTAGTACACTTGTCCTGGCAACTATTGCCATTGGTCTGTCACGTGGTCCTATGTGGACTTCCAAATGGTTCGGTTGCCTGAGTTCTGAGTTTGATACGGTTGTTATGCCATGAGTGAACTAAGTATGACCTTTGAATAACCTGCCTAAAAAAATTCACTTTAATGACTTTAGTGCAATGAGTTAAGAAGTTCAGTGATCATCCGTGTTGTTAACTCCATTATTTAAATTTAACTCTACTCTGATTAATTTGGTTTATCTAATAAGGAGTAAACTTTTCTTTTTGTAAAGGGTGGTTGCCACATCAGAAATTAAAACATTAACGATTTATCTCACTCAACAAATATTTTTTCTGAAATTTGAACCTTCAACCTTTCACTAGGTTATTTATAAAATTAATCATTCTTCCAAACAATATTTATCAAATTATAAAATTGTTATTTGAAATATATATATAAAAAATAATTTAGATATTTACTTTAAATAAAATAGCTTAATGATACCCAATCAATTAGCATTTATTTGCATTCAAGCTAATTACAAAAACCCTTGCTAATCGTCTGACGATTGTGGCAACCAGAATTATCTCTCCCAACCAATTCGGCTTCTTGAAAAATCATAACATTGCTGATTGTATTGCTCTAGCATTGGAGGGCATAAACTTGATTGAAAAGCAATCTTTTGGTGGTAATATGGCACTGGAGGTTGACATAAGGAAGGCTTTTGACACGGTTGAATGGGACTTCATCATGGAGGTTCTGAGAGCTTTTGGTTTCGACAATACTTTTCTGCAGTGGATTCAGGCAATTTTCATGTCTACTCGGATTTCAGGTTTTTAATGGCACCCCGTGTGGTTATTTTCCTGTTTCCCGAGGAGTCAGACAGGGGGACCCTTTGTCTCCACTCTTATTCTGTCTCGCGGAGGACTTCCTCAATCGCAGGCTTACCTCCTTGGTCGTAGCTGGCTTCATTGTGCCAATCACTCATGTTTAGTATGCTTTCCCATCACATTTGTTTTATGCTGATGATATTCTAGTTTTCCGTAAAGCCTCTAAGCACAATGTGGATGCTCTTAATGGCTTGCTGGAATCTTATGGGAAATTGTCGGGTCAAAGAGTCAACTAGGATAAATCTAATATTTTCTTTTATAGTAACTTCAGCATTGGTTAAATATACGCCTAGGGCAGTTGCCATTTATTTACCTCAGAGACAATGGCTTCAGTGTATTGCTGATAAAATAGTGGCAACATTTGCCAAGTGGAAAGGAGATTTATTGTCTCAAGCAGGTCAGTCTTGTTTGATTAATTTCATCATTATGGGATCCTTCCTGCACTTTTTTGTTATTTATCAATGGCCTAAGAATCTCATTCGCTACATGGAGAAAGCTATCAAAAACTTTATGTGGATAGGTTCTGTAATATTCCACCATTTTGGTTAGGATTTTTGTAGCTTTCTGACTAAGTTTTATTTGATCTTTAGGATAATCGGACGTATTTATTGAGAATTAGGTGTTATCGAACCTCGAGAGAGTTTCGATGCACGTTGGGAAGCGTGAAACATTGAGTATATGAGCTGGAGGGTGAACAACATGCGTTAGCTTTAAGCACAACATGCGTTAGCTTTAAGCACAACGTGCGTTGTCGAGACGAGGAAGGTGTACGTTATCTGAAAAGCAGTATAACGTACGCTGTATAGGTAGAACGTACGTTATTTGGGATGCGAGGATGATCAATGTACGTTGACATGGAACGGCGTAAGTTGAGTTGTGTTTCTTCGAAATCTATGGCTACTGGAAGCATCACAACGTGCGTTGTGATGTACATCGTACGTTGTGCATGACCATAACGTACGTTGTCATTGAGTATAACGTACGTTGCCTTTGTATTGGTCAAAACGGTGCGTTTTGATATGTAGCTCTAAAAACCCCCAAACTCGACTTCTTCCGTCATTTTCTCTCCATTTCTCACTCAAATCTCTCTCAACTCGTTTGAAATTCTTCTACATTGCTCTCTTAACGTTCCTCATCCATTTATGAGGTCATATCAACATCATTTCTTCATTTTTAACTCATTTTCATGCATTGATTCATGAAATTCATTTTTGGCCAAATCCATCTAAGGTTTGAATTTTCTTGTGATTATGAGTTAATGAATGATGAAGGATGCTAGAATAGGTTAGAGGGGACTTGTATGAACACGATTCAAACCTTGAATAGAAGGAATTGATGACTTTTTGGAGGAGCTAGGGTTACGTTCGATTTTGGATGATTTTAGAATGATTTTGAGTTTATTTGTGGAATCTATTGTTAGATTCATGTTCAGGGGATGAATTTGAGTTAGGATGCACATTCGATTTCGTTGGGTATTGAGCGAAGTGTAATTTTGGCATTTTTACAAATACTTTCTGTCGCGGACAGATTATTGGGCATTTTTACAAAAACTTTTTGTCGTGGGCAAATTGGTAATTTTTGAGAAGTTGAGCTATAGACTTGTAATTTTGAAACATAGGGACTGACTTGTAATTTTACGAGTCAGAGATAAATTTGTGATTTTTAAGAGATCGGGAAAGAATTTAGAAATTCTGACTTATAGAATACTAGTTGGTAATCTCAAAATACCTCGGGGACTATTTTACAATGTGTCGAGTCTCGGAGACTAAAACATAATTTTACACTGTTTGATGACCAAACTGTAATTTTACGTAGATTTTGAATTTTGGGTCGAAAGTGACAGATTCACTTTCGAATTATATTTTAAATGACTTTGAGGGTCTACACTTGCATTTGCATATCATGCATTAGGTATTGTCACAGTACTACATCTTGACATTTATGTTGTTTATATGTATACAACTTCTTATTCTTACCAACGAGATCAACCGCCGACTAGTGGGGCTTGACTGATGACATTGCTTGAATTTTCAGGTGAGTGAATAACAGCATCAGACACATTGGTTGTGTCTCAAAACTCCTATTTACTGGTTTTTAATATGCTGAGTATATTTTGGAAAATGGACTAATCTAAGTATTGATTCAGATATTAAATTGGTTATGTGATTTAATAATCAATAATTGTTTTGAAGTTGATATATATATATATGTGTGTGTGTGTGTGTGTGTGTTTTCTCTGATTTTTATGTTGGATTGCATACTTGGGATTTTATATTATATGATAGTATAATTTGGTTTTTAATACAGAGATACCTACGCTACGGGGTACGTAGCCTTTGGTATATCAATGATTGATATAACCATGCTATTAAGGTTGTCGATAGTTATGTTGCTCTGATTAGGTACATGATTTGATATTGATAGAGGCGGGTCGTCATCACATTTATTGGCTGGTCCACACATCTCGTGATTAGTGGCAGGGTTCACATCACGCTTGCTTTAGTCCTCTATCTACGATATATGTTTTGACATGAACATGTTGATTTGAAAATCTATAATGGTTTTTTTTATTACGCATGCGTGCATGTTAGTTGCTTTCCCTACGAATATCTTCGAAAATGATTTTCGAAAGGCTATTACCTATATAACGTGTATATTTATATACCTATTTGTATTGCATGTGGTATTTGTGAACTATTTTCAAAACAGTCTTTGTGAGGCACGTATGAGACGTTCTGGAGTGTTTTTCATCACTGGGTTTGACCCCCGTTTTATTTACTGTTTATGGTTGATTCTATTTTCTAAGTATATAGATTTTGGCTTCGACAACCGTTCCGCATCTTGAACACCCGTGAGGAGTCTTTTGGTTAGTGATGCCTATTGATCGGGCTCTTTTGTTTTTGTTAGAGTTCTGCACCAGGATGCTGATGGGTTACTGGGTTGTTTTATACTATGATGTATTTCACTGATTTCAGTCACAAATATTGTTTTGATATATTTATTTATATATCTATATTTATATCATTTTTCTATTAACGTTTTCTCGTATTAAATGTTTGAGTAGCAACTCTGATATTTGAGGCTTGTGCGAGATGGGTCAGGCTCCTACAGACTGTTCACCTCGTACGCTGGTCATGATTTCGGAAACGATCGTGACAGGTTCTACTATGACTAAAAAGCCAGTAACGGTGCATTGGAGTATTTGTTACCAACCTGTTAAAGAGGGTGGATTAGGCCTCAAGCAGTCTCTGAACGAAGCCCTATTGCGTAAGTTGGCTTGGACCATTATTGAAGGCAAATATTTTGCTAGCTCTATTTTTCAGTGGTGATTTCCTAACTTCTAGTGAGCAGCCTAAATCTGTGTATGTGAGTTCTTTTATCTGGTCATCTATCCGTATTCTTTTTAATAATATGCTGGAAGACTCTTTTTGGTTGGTTAGGAAAATAGTCCTGTTAGTTTCTGGCATGGAAGGTGGATGGTTTTCACTATTGTGGATCATCTTCGGATGACGACTCACATTGTAGGTAGTGTGGGGGATTTCCATGAAAATGGCTAGTGGAAAATTCCATGGCATTTGTTGCTGGCTTTTTCAAATTTGGCTGACAACATTAATAGGGTTCAGATACTTTCTCCTACTGAGGATCGCCTCATATGGGTTCCTTCCACAGATGGACTTATTTCTACCAAAGAGGTATAGGCATACATTCGGCCCATGGCAGCAGAGAATTTTGGCATCGGTTTATCTGGGCTCATTTAATCCCTCCCTATCTTTCTTTCTGTTGATGGAAGGCAATCCATAGGAGGATGCAGACGGACCTAGATTTAATGACCCGCGGCTTTGCTATGGCTTCTATGTGCAGATTCTGTTGTTGTACTTCTCCCTTAATCATTTGTTCGTGGAATTCAGATTTGTCAAGGCAGTGTGGGTAGCTGTCTGGGCTCTTTTTGGCTGCAGCTTTCCATCCTGCAACTCTCTTTCAGAGCTTTTTGATCTTGCTGCCAAGTTGAAACTGAGTACTCAACTTCGTGTTTATTGGAGAGTTGCGGCAATAACCACGGTCTGGGTGCTATGACAGTGTGGAAATTAAGCTATTTTTGATGATGTCCAACCCTCTATTTTAGTTTCTCTTAGGCACATTTGGGGTGTCATTCGTAAGGCTAATTATTTTTAGCATGGCTCTATGAACAACAATCTTATTAATCTTCATGTTCTGTGACAGATTGGTATCAAAGGGAGACCTCCTAAAGCTCCTACTATTATTTTTGTTCATTGGCAGCCTCCCCACCAGCTTGGATGAAGATTAGCATCGACAGGTCTTTTGTTGATTCCAATTCTGGTGCTGGTGGATTTTTTTTAAATCCTAATGGTTTTCCTAAGGGTTGTTTTTCTTTACCAACCGGTAGGGTGCCGACATTTATGGTTGAACTCATTGCTACTATTTGGGCAATCAAGAAAGTTTGGAAGTTAGGATGGCATTCATTATGGATTGAGAGTGATTCTACTTATGTGGTACAATTATTAAAAACTCGTTCTATTTTGATTCCATGGCAAGTTTACCTTGACTGGCAGGAATGTTTACAACATATGTATCAAATGCATGTGGTTGCCTCTCATATCTTTAGAGAAGGCAATGGGATTGTCGATAAGTTGGCCAATCACAGAAGAATTTTGGATAGCTTGGAATGGTGGCCGACTTTTCCATGTTTTTGTGGCTTACTAATCTATGATGATTTAAATAAAGTTGAGCGATTTCATTTTGTTTAGTTGTACTTTTTCCATTTTATTGCCCTCTTGGATTGTATCTTATTACATTACATATTTTCTTTCTCTAAAATTTGAGCTCTCGAACATGAAAAGGTCACATGGGAGGTGCCAACGGAATTGGGATATCCCTATCGCGGTAACTAATTTTTAAGTTTCATGCCTTTATTCAAAAAATATCATTGGTTAGTTATAACTTATAAGTTGGCTTGGTATCCAATATCTATTTTTTACATAGCAAAACATATTCATTATTTATAAACACGTAAAACAAAACAATATCAAATAACACTAAATCATTGTATATATTAATCCGCAAACTCACATATCTTAAGAAGAAAAAATTGAAGTGAAAACCGATGACTAATAAGGTTGAAATGTCATTAAGTTGTTTTACAAGTATTTAAAATATTTTAAATGCAACTATGCAAGTTTGTCAATCTGTCAACATGTATATATCAAACAAACATGACTCAACTCTCACGTCCCATATCATTGATCTGTATATTTATAATATTTCTACTTTTTTAAAAATATTCCTTTTTTTTATAAGTCAAGTCAAAAAATATATATTTCTATCAAGTCACTGACTTAAAAAATAATATTCCTATTTAGTTCTTATATTTTTTTTCAGGAAGGGACTAAACCTACTAATGAATTCACCAGTTAGACTAACTCCACACTATATTTAGCTCTTTTACATTTCAAAATAACCAATTTTAGTGAATTTCAAATTTATATTTGCCAGAGTAATAAGAAATTATTTAAAAGAGAGAGATGTGATTAAGGATATATACGATATGCTTCAAAATCAAAGTTGTTTGGACAAGTGATTAGTGGAAATCGAAATTAGTCAATAGTAAAGGTATGCAGAGTAGAGAAAAATAATATTCCACACTAGCTAGTAGCATATATAAAACTATACAACCAAATAGTTAAGCCAAAATTCTCAACTGACACAAAACTAAGAAGACCAAAAATTCTCAATTTATATGTTCATATGGCTCTGAGAGATCACCTTCTGTTTCTGCCCAAGAATTGTGCTCCATGTTTAATGTTTCGACCTAAAATCATTAAATATAGACCAAAATTGAAGTTATTAATTTTGATTTGATCTATAGTGTTAGAAAAAGTGGTCCGCCCATGACGGATGAACTGAATTCAGTCGGTCAAGGTGTGAACCGAGACAATGAACCGAGACCAATTGATGAACCCAATTGAGATGGGCCCATAAGGCTCATGTGTTAAGTCTATTGGGCTTATTAGGCCCATTGGGCCCAAAGCCCATTTAAGGACTTATATATATGAAAGAAGAGAAAGGGATTCATTCATTCTTCCAAAACCCACTAAAAAAACGTGAGAGAGAGGGAGGAGAGGAAGAAGAGAAAGTTTCTTCCTCCATGTTGCACCTCTCGTTCCACTCGTCTTTCGTCTGTTGATGGTCTAGATCCGCATGGCATCTAGGTTGCGAAACAGACGAGTACTCC
>CAODLS011168091.1:0-17964 GCA_948243855.1 Flueggea neowawraea
ACTTCCAAAACCTCATTAATCACCCCAAATAAAATTTTAAACACAAAATCAACCTTTTTATCATCAAATTAAAAAATTTAAAATTTAATAATCAATAAATAAATAAATAAAATAATAATAATATAATAAAATAAAAATTACCAGAATAATTATTCGGAATGAGCGGGATATTACATACACCATGTCCTATATGCTAATCTACTAAATTAGTTCGATTAAACTATTTGTAACTCATTTACTACTTGTAATTTAACTTTAACAACTTAATAAGTACAAGTAAACCAAGTAAATGTTATTGTTTTTTTTTTCAAAACGATGTAAGTTAGAACATTAGTTAAAGACTTAAAGTAATATCTATAAACTATTTTCTAAACCTTATATCTAAAATCTTATACCCTAAACTCAAACCCCTAATTCATAAACTAATATTGTTAAACACTTAAATCTTTCAATTAATATTCAAAATATAATAAAACTTATATACAAAAATATTTAATATTATAAACTACATTTTTTTTATATATATTTGAGTTTTTGTTCATTTTACAAAATATTGTACATATTGTTAATTTGTTAAATATGGTGTCGAAACTATGTAGTTCCATCCAAAACTATGTAGTTTTGTGTTTTGACTTACAAGCTAAACAAATGAAACAAAACTATGTAGTTTATGTTAGTTTTCAAACAAGAGGAACTATATACTGAAGTAGTTCTTCTACTTATAATGCTTTTGATTGTATTTGAGACCTTGATTATATATTAGTGTAATTTGTTTGTGCTTTTAAGACATAAATAATGGGATATTTTTATATTTAAGTTAAATTTTGGTGAAGAAAATCTCTTATCTCAGACCCATCCCATAACTGTTTTCTCCGTCTCGCAATCTCCGAATTTCCATTCCGAACCGACTCGAAATTTTGCTATAAAACATAACGGAGATTTTAGTTCCCAGGACATGACTGGAGATTTTCAAATCTCCATCCCAAGCCGAACCATGAGCATCCCTAAGTGGCATAATGTGCCAAGAGCTTATTCTATTTTTTTGCTGGACCAGATCATATGTCTTATGTATTGAGACTTAGAATATTTGAGACGAAAGATTTTGTAGTTGTTACTTTATGCGTATGTGATACTTTCTTGAGTGAATAATCAAGGCTAGAATGAACTCTCGATGTGTGCTTATGATGGTTGTCAAACCAATAAAATTAATTTACTCTAACAATATAAATTTGAGTACATTAGTAAGTAAAGTTGAATCTACAGAAACTGGTAAATTAAATTTAAATGCAAGAATAAGACAGTAAATAATAAATTAATTTATAATTGAAAAGGAGTTTATAAGCAGAAAAATAAATCAATATCTCAGACAAAAAAACAATAAACAACCAAGAAAATAATTAAACAAGAATCAATAACACAAAAGCCTAGCCAAAGTTCATCTCAATAACACTTTATAAAATTGATCATTGGTTCAAAAAGTAAATGTTAATCATTCACATAGGCAAGTTAAAATCACATGTGACGCATTCAGTAACTAATCTCTACTTACTGTTTTGGTAGTCCCAGAACGTCTTGCAAACTATTTCCCTTACAAATATATAACCCCCAAGGCGCCTTACGAGATTTAATCTATCATTAGCAATACGAATTATAGAGACCTTACCCAAGTTAATGAAATTGGAATGTCGCAAATCATTTAAACATGATTACCCAATTCTCTTAACAATAAATAAAGCTCTTTATCACAATAATTACATTAAGTCACCACAAGTGTTAGATTGCAATCATGGATATACCAGTCTAATTGGCAGTGTATTATTTCATCAATCAATTTAAATGGTCGATATTAAATCAATCAATAAAGTAATAATAAATCACTAAAGAGCAGGAATTAAGTAAATATGTGAATAAATAAAGAACAAGTAAAGCACAAAATCTCACAATTTGATGAAGTTCAACCTTGAATAGAAACAAAATGTAGTAGTTCATGGTGGGAATAAAAACACAGAAAAGAAAGACAACAATGGCTACCAATAAGAATACCAAATGTTCTCCTAATACTAAGTACTAGGTATTTATATTAAATATCTAACTTGTAAATCTAGTGTCTGTTGGAAAATTTTTTCGGAGATGCCTTGGTTGAGTTTGGAGAGCGGAAGCAAGTTGAAGTGAAGAGAGAAAAACAATACCACAATTTATAGTGGTTCGTCCAACCTTGCCTACATCCACTATCTAAGTCTCACCACTTAGGATTTCCACTATCTCGAATATTGATTTCGGCTCAATCCAACAAATCCAATACAACGAGGTTGATTCTGGCTCAACACCTCCAAGGCCTACACAATGTTGTTTTCCTTAGGTTCACAACAAACCTCTACAATGTTGTTTTCTATAGGCTTACAACAAACCTCTACAATGTTATTTTCTGTAGGCTTACAACAAATCTTTCATACACTCTCAAAGTGTTTACAAATTGTTTACAACAGATGAAGCTCTATGCTATAGTTCAATATTTGAACTTGATACTTGAACTTTGATCTCTAGATTGATTGATTGTTTTTCTTGTTTGGAATTGATAGGAAATTTGGCACAATGAGTTCTGAGGTTGTTCAACACGTTTTTGCCCTTCTCTTGATATATTTATAGCATTCTCATGCCATATGACCGTTGCTTTGAAGAAACTAGCTGTTGGAGTGCATTTAATGCTTCTGCAGTTTTTTGTGACTCAGCTAACTCATGCTGCAATTCCAGATAACGTGGTTGTATAAACGTGACGTACATTGATCATGTTTGCTTCCCAGATAACGTGCGTTGTACTTCATCTACGTACGTTGTGAATTCTTCTACGTGCGTTGTTCATGTATAACGTACATTGTTGTTGATATGGAATGATCCAGTAGCCTCTGTTTTATTTTCGAGCCATGTTTACGTACGTTGTTATTTGATAATGTACGTTGTGGATTCTTCTACTTACGTTGCACACATATAGCGTGCGTTGATCAACATGCAGTGACTTGTTTTGCAATTCCGCACTCTCCAACGAGTTCCACTTCAAGTCAAACATTTTGCTCATCATCAAAACCTTTTGTATATCATCAAAAAAGAAAAGGAACTTTATGTTGATCACCCATGATCCAACAACAACACGATAAACGAGCCAATTGAGATTTAGAAAGAAGCATGAGATTGAAGGTTCGATCGAACCGATTGATTGGAGAAGAAGATGGTGATGAGAAGATGCGAAACTGACGACGACGTTTGTAGGAGAGAGTGACAATCGGACGACGATGGTTGAAACTGGGTGTGGTGGGTTCAGTGTTTGCACGAATCTTCCATTTTGAGTTTTCATTTTCTTGTTTTAAGGTATGAATCTTGTTTCGAGTTTTTGATTTTGAGATCTTCTCCCATCTTTTTCCATTTCAGCCTTCAATTTCTTGTTTTAAGGGTTTGAATCTTGTTTAATTTTTTCAAGATCTATAACAGAAACAAGCATTTGGAGTTGGGTTTTGGCTTTTCGATTCTAAAGTTATGGTCTTTCGCTAACTTCTCTCTAGAAAGCTTTAAAGGAGGGATCTTTCAGTGGCTATTGAATGTATGTATGATATTCCTTCAATTTGTTCTCTCTCATTTTCTCATATGGTTTGATTTATTTCAAAAAGGGTTTGTTTTTATTTGAACAGAAGACATATTATTGCTGCATTGATGTCGATATTGACTGTTTGAATTCTGAAAATGGTTCTGCAATTGTGCTTGTTATTTTCTTGTGTTTGTTTTAGGGCTAAGCAGTGGTGTTGATGAATGTTGTGCTTACAAAAATATCCAATCTTAGGCAAGAGAACTGGGTTGATGTTTGGAAGAACACTGTCGTGAGCAATGGTGACTTTAGCTCTCCATGGTTTTGATTTATTTCAAGCATTTGGTGTTGATGGATGTTGTGCTTACAAAAATACACAGTGTTGTGCCTACAAAAATTCCCTAGCTCTTCATCGTTCCTCACTGCTAGCAATACATGCCTTAGAATTATCATGTTCTTTCATTAAACCCATAAACCATTTTCATGAGAAGAAAAGGAAGAGGAGGAAAATGATCAATCACTACAATTTTTGGGTTTGTAGATGTTGAGATTTGCTTTGGGTTTCAATTTACTTCAATTGAAATCACTTTAATTTTTTGCTTTGCAATTTTTTGGATATTCAATCATTGTAATTGAAGTTAATTTCCTTCAATTTGCTTTGGGTTTTTAGATTATGGTTTTAACTTCTCTCAGATTTATCTCTTGTGGTGTTTGCTTATGTAATTTGTAATATCTCAATTGTTTAATCGAAGTTCTTGTGTTGTTTAATGAAAGTTCTTGGTAAAAGAAGAAGAAAAGAAAATTAGGGTTTATATTCATTGTGTCTGATGTAAAAAAGAAACAAGGGTAATTTTGTTTTTAAAATTTCATTTAAAATGAACAAGATTACACGTTATCAATTTACTAACAGATCAATAATGAACCACTAACAAAATGACTTAAATACAACACGGTTTTAAATCTTAAGGATGTATTTATAATATTTTAAAAATACGAGTACTGACTTACTAATTAGGACAAACCTCAACTACTCGGAAATTAATTTCCCTAATTTTTAAAGACCCATACATAGCAAAAGCCTTCTCTAATAACATGCCCCTACAGGGTAATCCGGCTCCGCTAATCTCACAGACTAGCACCAATGCAGAAAAAGGAAAACCAAACTCTGTGGCGACGGACAAAGAGGACCTTCATGTGGTCTTCCTTTAGCCTTCACTCTTATTATTATCGAAAATAAAAAGAGCAGAGAGCCTACACATCTTCAACAATTGCTAAAATGATGATCATCAGAGCAAGCTTTTATGGCCGTCGTGGCAACACTTGTAAGCATACGATTTCTTCATGGTACGACCACAATGGCATGGCACTCCTTGGATCTCATGCGCAACAAAGAAGAGATGGCATAGCTTTCCGTTATCTGGTTCACCTACCTCCTCAATGTTCTCTGCGATAGTACCCAACACAGTGAACGCATCTGCACCCCTGGCTTTGGTCAGTTTCGATGACCCCCTACAGAACACGGCCCATCCGGTCTCGTTGGCATCAAAGGTCAGCAATGTTGTGACCTCTGGCAATAATGTCTTCTTGATGTCGCTATCGATTCTGGTATTTGAATGGACAATTCTCTTCAGCCGGGTCCAGAACAGCCATATGGACGTCTCGGTAAAGGTCTGGCTCATTTTGTTTTCAGTTATCTCTATAATGTTTTGCTTGACTCCTTCCAGGGAAGTGCTCTTGCCGATGTATGTTAGCTCTATGTTGATGCTGGCCTTCTCTACGACTTTCTTCGCTGCGGCCGTGAACTTCCTTATCCACTCTATATCTTCTCCTCCGTAAAAGCACATGATCGTTGTCCCCTTGATCACCTGTTAATTATGCAGGATATTTTTTTAAAAAATTAGAACATATGAGGGAAGAGGATGTGATTGCGCCAATTATAAAATCTGATTAATTCGAATTTAAGTCTAAAGAGACTTTTGTAGATTATTAAGGAATTTCCGCCCAATTTTAAAGTTTTCTCATATATATCCAAGTTCTATCATAATTTTAATTAAGATATGAGTCAGTTGCAGCACAAGATATATAGATAATGGTCGGAATTGAATTTTTAAACTTTCAAACAATGTAGACCGTCCACGTCTAGAGTAATTTTGGATCTTTTGCAAATAATTAAATGAATGGCCCAGCTAATTACTTTGAAGTTTAAAAATTAGATCCAATTCATTCTTGTACCATCTGTGACAAACCCAGACTATAATTAAAGTCGTTTTATCATTGCATTAGAAGTTTTAGTATAACTATATTACAAAAACTAGATTGTTATCCAAAAATAATTGGCTTATCAAATCAATTTGAGACTTAGAAGTTAGTAGAGAGACTAGCGCAAAATATTTTTTATAAAATATATTAGCGCACTTAATGTTGTTAACTTACCGAATTGACGTCAATTGTATGACCAGTACGACCAAAAATGAGCTCAAGAACATTGGTGGACTTTTGCCAAAGTGAGAGCTCTTCACTTTCAGTAAAAGCCAAAACCGTTTCTCCCCACATCCACAGCATGTCAAGAGCATTCTTCGATTGCACTTTTCCGGACGAATCTAACGCCACCAAAATGGTCTTCCCTGAATACTCTCACTCTTGCTTTATGTAAGAAACCGCCTCTTCTTTGATCAGCGAAGGTTCTTCTATGGTGTACCATGGCATTAACTCTCTTAGCTCTTTGAACTTATGAATGCAGTTATCCCAGTTAGTTCCACTTTCTATCACCGGAAGCCATATCACTTGGGTTTGAAGCTCTGATTTTCCTTGTTTCTGCAATTTCTGGTAAAACTCACCAAGTACAGTGATTTCTTCCGCGGATATGTTCAAGCCAGATATGAGTATTAACAACGTCTTTTCCTGGAATACTTTCTTTTCCTTTTTTTATCAAAAAAATACAAGAATTATTTAATTTCCAGATATATATAGAAGAAATATATTTGATTTTCAATATGGTTTATGAAAGACTCACCACTTTGTTTCCGGAGCAATGAATCAAGGAGCTGTCCCAGTTAAAAATTGTACGAAGGATCTCTTCTTGTGATGGGGCATTTTCAAAAAAACTCTTAATTCTCACGTAATTCTCTTTACGTTTCTTCTCCTCTGCATCATTATATAGATTACATAAATTTAAACATCTAATTAAGATAATGAAACAACCCATTGATGCGTAATTGCGTACACTAAAAAAAAAGAGGGGATCTTTGCTGAAAGCCTTTAGCAACTAGTTCGCAACACTAGGTGCAACCCCAAAAACCACTGGTGGGGAAAACATATCTCACCGCAAAACGGTTAGTGGCGAAAGAAATAACCCAAAGATTTTTATTTGGGGTGGTGTTTTTGTCGTCAATTCTCAGATTCAAGTTTGACTAAAAAACTTGTAGGACCAATAATCAATTGAAATTTTTATTTTATAATTTAATCATACAAATTATTAATTATTTAATTAATTATAAAAGAAATTAATAGATCTATTTATTTAATATTTTTTTGTATTTTAATTAAAAAATTAATGATGATACCACAGTGACAATTTTAAAGGTTTTGAGCTTGTTTTGGCAAATTTTTATACATAGCATATTTTTTTATGTAACTTTATTAAAAAAGCGAGTCATTTATTTTTAATTTTTTACTATTTTAGTCATTATTAATCATTTATAAAACTTACAACATATACAAAACCTACAATATCTCTTAAACAAGCTCTTTGATTCATTTTCACCTATATATGAAATGCATGTATCCAGATGTTTCTGTTCGATTTTCAGAACTTGATTGACTCTCACAGTCAAGTTTGCTACCGGATAAGACGATGTTGACCTGAAAATCAATAAAAACATATTACAATATTTTAATTATAAAATTTAGTAGTAATTCGAACAAAAATGAGCAAAAGACAAATTAAGTAATGAAACTACCTGACTTAATTCGAATTAAAAAGAGGGTGGGAAATAAGAAAGCTTACTCTGTTGAGACCCCGGCAAGGCTAGCAATTTGCTCAGTGCAAACAACGACAGTAAAAATAATCCAGTAAGCAGGTTCATGAATCATGGCCATGGCGTTTGATAGTGGCGGCTTGTCCTCTGAGACGTACTTGTGGTTTAGATCGTCGAATCGATCCATGCATTTGGCCAGATCAACTATGGCTCCAATGAGTCCTTTGATTGACCCGAATAGATGTTGGTGTGTGGATCCATGCTCCGCTATATCTGGCAGATGCTTCAGAATAGCGACGAACTTGGCGAGTGGGTGTGCTATGTATAGCTGAGCAAACAAACAGAACTCCCCGTAGTTCATGGCAAATGCAGCTATTGTTATCACTGCTTTTGTGTCCCACGAATAGTTCTCAAGTATCTTCAGTATCGCTATGGTGCTCTCATGTGCATCTCCGCCTGAGCACTTGCATTCTAGCTGCAAAACGTACAATTTCAGACCTAAATGATTGATGAGAAATATTAACTCAATTTTTTTAAGTAATTAGATTCTACGTCAGTAATTATAAATTAAACTTTAAATCTTCCGAGCGAATCGATACGGTTTGTTAAAGAAAATTGTTAAAATTAACAAACCTCGCATGAAACTTTGTATATAATAGAAGCTAGTGGCCCTATTGCGTCACGAGAGGCTCCTGCGGGGGTTTTCTGATTGGATAAAACGTTTTTATCGAATTTTCCCTACAAAGCAAAAGGGAAGTAAGTATATATGCAAATTTGAAAGCATGTAGAATTTGGTAGGCTAGATTTAGCAGTGTTGAGAAGAGATATACAATGAGGGCATCGTTAATGCTACTATTTGCACGACTCAACGTTTTGTCAATGACATCAAGCAGTGGCTTCAGGTCGATTTTGGTACCGTCAGGTCGATGAGTTGCAAGGACCATTTTCATAGATGCGTCATAGTCAGCTACGATGGAAGATTACGGTCGTCCCGGTTGTGCCATGTTTGAATTTCAGAGATTAAAAGGGAATAGAGCTTGTGTAATCACTAATTAGTAGGTTTATTTGTGTGTTTGTATGTGTATGATTTTCCTCCTATGCAACCGGACTTATATAGAGTGTGGACGCCATGTGTTACACTAGAGCTTGTCTTGATGCCTTTGAGTTGCAAGAATGCTCTAGTGTGATGCGGAAGATTCTAGAACGTTGGAGGAACTTGTATTCTTATGCACACTTTCCCTAGAGTTGAGTGGAATAATCTAGAGAATGGTGGAGATTTGTACATACACACAATATGTTAGAGTAGTATAGAGAATTCTAGAAGTAGAGAATTCTAAACATTCTTTGTAGGAAATGTATATCTATCCCTTGGGGGCTCTCATTTGTAATCATCCAAGAGTTTGAGTGAATAGAGCATTCATTGCATAAGAGTTCTCTTGTGTGTTTTCTTTTCTCTCTCTTGAGTTCTTGATCAAGTGTGATCAGAGTGTGTGCAAGGCTGACTTGAGAGCGAGCACGTGATCAAGTGCCGAAAGTGCGTTGGTGAAAGTCCAAGCTCGTTATAGTTGGTATCAGAGACTATTATGATCTTTGGGCGAATTTTCTTCAATGGATTCAAGTGATAATGCAACCCATGATGTGAGGGAGGTCGAGAGGGTTCCTCCCGCGGCTAGCAAGGGCAAGCGAGACAATTCCACCCTGAGGGATGCTTTGAGCGAGGTGGTGGCTAGGCTCTTAAGAGTTGAGATCGCCGTAGGGGAAGATCTCGAGAGGATCGATGATATGGACTTGAAGTTGGAGGAGTTCAAGGACGAGCAAGCTCAACTCCGCGAGGACTTCAATGGCGCCATCAATGTCGTTGCCTCTTATGCTTCCGAGAAGGTGAAACTCATAGAGAGTTCTCTTCTTGCCAAGATAGCCACGCTAAAGGGGCATGTTGTTATGCTTGTTGCCGAGATGAGGGACTTGAAGGCCGAACATGTTACCTTGAGTGAGGAGAATGAAACTCTTAAACTTGAGTTGAGGAAGGCTCTTGATGAGCTACTCTTGATGAATAGCGTGATGGCTCAAGGAGGAGTTAGCACGACCAATCTCCCGAGTCTAGTTCCTTCGAGGGTAGACGTTCTAAAGCCTAAGACGTTTGGCGGGGCAAGGAGCGCGAATGAGGTAGACAACTTCCTTTAGAGTGTAGAGCAACACTTTAAGATTGTGGGCATCTGCGATGAGCAACAAAAGATTGAAGCCGCGGCTTGCTATCTAGTCGACACCGCGATGGTTTGGTGGAGACGTAGATGTGGGGACATAGCGAATGAGACTTGCTCGATTGGCATATAGGGTGAGTTCAAGAAGGAACTTAAGCGACAATTCTACCCCACCGATGCGGATGAGGAAGCTCTGGCTAAGTTGAGGCGTCTTCAGCACCGTGGGAGTGTGCAAGACTATGTCAAGGAATTCTCAGAGTTGATCTTGGAGATTCTCGACTATCCGAACAAGGAGGCACTATTCGCTTTCAATGATGGGCTCCAAACTTGGGCAAAGTTGGAGTTGGAGCCAAGAGGTGTGTAAGATCTTGCTTCCGCGATGGCCGTGGAGGAATCTTTGATCGAATTCTCCAAGGAACCTTCTCGAGCTCATGGGAGGAAGCTCAAGGAGAAGGATGGGTCGAGTAGTGGAGAGGAGAGTGACTCCACCGAGGACAAGCGACCTAAGGAGAAGAATTCATCCAAGTCCAAGAGTGGTGGACGTTGGAAGAAAGATGACAAAGAAGACGAGGCAAAGAATGAGATCACTTGCTACTTGTGCGATGGACCCCACCGCATCCGTGATTGCCTAAAGCGTGGGAAGCTTTCAGCACTTGGTTCCGTAGAAATGGAGCAAGACAAAGGCAAAGGAAAGCAAGATGAGGAAAGGAAGACATTGCTTCTTGAGGCTTTCCAAGAACT
Source organism: Flueggea neowawraea (assembly GCA_948243855.1). Classification (NCBI taxonomy): domain Eukaryota; kingdom Viridiplantae; phylum Streptophyta; class Magnoliopsida; order Malpighiales; family Phyllanthaceae; genus Flueggea; species Flueggea neowawraea. Next base: position 10,494 of record CAODLS011168091.1, read on the forward strand.
TGCTAGTCTCAAAGCCTAGGGTGTTGATGCAAGTGACGGAGCAAGAGTTGGTCGCATGCTCATTGAGACCATAATCAAGGGCAAGACCATCAAGGCGATTGTGGACACCGATGCGGATAACATCTATATGTCCAAGGCTGTGGCTAAGGAGCTTGGTGTCAAGTACCAAAAGTGTGATGGCTTCGTGCAAAGTGCAACACACAAAGCCTTGCCAATTAAGGGCATTGCTCAGAACGTGGAGGTGCAAATGGGGACGTGGCTAGGTAAGCTCGACATAACCATTGCTCCACTTGAAGATAGGCATCTATACTTGGGTGTGAAATTTTGGGACAAGAAGAAGGCATTCTTGATTCCACACAATAACACGGTCTGCATTTGCGATAGACCGTATCCCATCCTTGTGCCCTTCAAGAGAGAGACCGATGGTGCACATGTGATCTCCGCGCTTCGCAAGTTAAAGGACGATGGAGGCACAAAGACTCAAGCCAAACTTGCGAGGAGGATGCGACGAGGGCGTCGCTCAGATTAGGTGGGGGAGAATGTTACGCTAAAGCTTGTCTTGATGCCTTTGAGTTGCAAGAATGCTCTAGTGTGATGCAGAAGATTCTAGAACGTTGGAGGAACTTCCATTCTTATGCACACTTTCTCTAGAGTTGAGTGGAATAATCTAGAGAATGGTGGAGACTTGTACATATACACAATATGGTAGAGTAGTATAGAGAATTCTAGAAGTAGAGAATTCTAGACATTCTTTGTAGGAAGTGTATATATACCCCTTGAGGGCTCTCATTTGTAATCATCCAAGAGTTTGAGTGAATAGAGTATTCCTTACCTAAGAGTTCTCTTATGTGTTTTCTCTTTTCTCTCTCTTAAGTTCTTGATCAAGTGTGATCTGAGTGTGTGCAAGGCTAACTTGAGAGCGAGTGCGCGATCAAGTGCCTAACGTGCGTTGGTGAAAGTCCAAGCCCGTTACACATGGCGTTGTACTTGTTCCACAATTTTTTAGATTGTTTTTTTGGGTGAATTCAAATTAAGATAGTTTTCTATATTCTGTGTTGAGAAATATGCAGCAAGAAATAAGAAAAATTGAAGCACGAATGGGAACACACAAATTTAATTAGGCTCAGTAATGTATCTAAGTCTTCGAAAGCAGATATATAGTGTTTGTCTTATTCATCATTACGGAAACTAGGCTTAGTTTGTAAATCATTGATGTTGGAGCCAAGTTCAACAACAAGATCAATTTTTGTTAATGTTGAAGTGATTTTTTCTTGATCAAGATGCAAGAAAAACCTTGAAGAAAGTAAAATAAGCCAAAGAGTGACAAAATTGTGGAGGAAAACAAGTCAATGGTTGGACACAAAAGTGCCCACAGGCATGGCATGGCCCGTGTGTGGCTCTGGAAACAGAAAGAAAGAGTTTTGTCGAAACAATGAAGTACATGGCCTGGGACGGCCGTGTCCTAGACTGTGTAATGGGCAAAACTGACACACGGTCGTGTGGTAGCCCGTGTAACTTGCGGTTTCACACGGACGCGTGTTTTCATCCGTGTTTTGACTAGTTTCGTCTGTGTTTGGCTCTCATATGCCCGTGTCTTCATACCTGAACATGTTAGGACGTGTTTAGGGATGGTTTTAGGGTTTTATCTTCCTATTTAGGCTTGTATCACTTGTAAACTATAAAAGGGGGCTTGGGAACGTCTTGGGTAAGCTTTTGAACGCCGTTATAAGCCGTTGTGCTTGTTTTTTACTCTGAATAGTAGAATTACTTGTGTTATGCCCGTTGACGTAGATCGTTTATTGATCGAACCACATAAATCTTGTGTTCTTTTGTGATTGCTCTTTATTATTCCGCGTTACTTCTATGGTCTAATTTCCTGACAGCCTACATAGACAAAATAGCTTGGAGATTGATCAGGGAGCCATATGCTTTAGTATCCAAATCTTGAAGGCTAGATACTATCCCAATACAGATTTTTTAAATGCCAAGTTGGGATACGCCCTAGTTACACCTGGCGTGGGATTCATGCTACTCAAACCTTAATGCGAAGGGGATGCAGGTGGAGGGTCGGCAATGGCAGGTTGATTAGAATAGGAAGGGAGGCATGGTTAGGGGACGAGGAGAATCCATACTTAACCTCTGAAATAGATCAACAATTCAAAGATACATTGGTGGCAGAATTCATACAGGATGGAGGATGGAATAAGAGTAAGCTATGGAGCATGCTTAGTGACAGAGATTGCCAATTGATATTAAGGATACCACTGTCGATCAACCAAAAGGTAGTTATGATTATTTGGCAACCTGACAGCAAGGGAAAATATTCAGTCAAATCTGCTTACAAAGTGCTCTTTGGTCCGCCATTGATAAGGGTTGTTGATGATATGAGAATGTGGAATACAGTTTGGAATTTAAAGGGTGCCTGGGCAGGTAATTTTTTTTTTGTGGAGGGCCATCAGAGATTTACTTCGAACTAAGGTACGTTTAATTGAGAAGTCTGTTAATGTTAATGCTAATTGTGGTATTTGTAATTGGGCCTTAGTCATTACATCGTTTTCGAGATTGTTCATATGCGATACTAGTTTGGTTGTTATCGGGTTTGAATGTTGCTGAATATGATGGAGGTTCTTTTATGGAATGGTTTAGAGGTCTATACATACAAATTACGAAGGAGGAGTTGGAACGGTTGTGTTGGATCTGCTGGGCTTTGTGCGACAGAGGAATGATGCAATGTGGAATGGTAGTTTGAAAACTCTGGAATGTATTTTGAGAGTGTGTTCTCTAAAAAGATTAGAATGGTTGGAAGTGGACTAGTCCTTTGTCTCGGTGTATACTCTTGCTGGCAATAAAGGTACGGGTGTGGTGGATAGTTGGGTGCCACTTGAGAAGGGTAAGCCAAAAGTGAATATAGACGCAGCTTGTTTCCAAGATCTGAATTCTACAGGTTTGGTTGGTGTTTTTTGACGTGCAGAAGGTGAAGTGGTTACAGCTTTTGCTAGATGCCTTCCATATTTTATTGAACCGAATATAGCAGAAGTCTTGTACAAATGCTTTAGGAGTAGACATTGAGGAGGGAGAAAAATCCGGTGCAGTTTCATCAGAATTTTATGTACAAATGCTTCAGGACAACGATAAATATAATATGTTAAATGATTTAGGTGTAGAATATAATAAGTTAAATGCTAATCAAAACATTATAAATTATAAAAAATATTTTCAATATCTCTTATGTTTAGAACAAATTTATTATTTAAAATTTGTTTTCGAGAAAACTATATTACACACATGAATAGGATATAAAGATATAAATAAATAAATAAAAACAAAAATAAATACAAAATCATTTAACGAACACAATATTTTAATATTTTATATATTTAAAATCTACTTAAAAAAAATATATATTTTTTACTTTTATACTATACAATTACTATTAATTATTATAAAAATTATACAAAATACTATCACCTCCAAACAAACCCTATGTTTTTAATAAAGAAGCACATTTGATTCCTCCTTACAATGGGTTGCATCAAGATAGCGTAACTAACTTTTCAAGTCAAAAGAAGTTCTTCAGTTGTTATTTCAAGGCACAATTGAATCTAGTTTCTTGTACACGTGTCAACCTAGTAACAAGGAATCAATATCTTACCGCCGTTTTATAAAGATAACCCATCTCGACACGTGTCTACTTTCGAACCATACGGCTAGCCATGTGGCATGGGATACCAGTATTACCTTGTAAACAGCAATTTCTGCACTAACCAGTTGTTTCACAGAAGCTCTATATCTATCCATTAATTTACTGACACGTCACTACTCAATGTGACTTAACTGCCTGCTGACGGCAATGATGTTCACCCAACCCAACAGCTTTGGCTTCAACCAGCGTTTTGCTAACGAATCATTACATTTAGCCGATAATAAATAGTAGATAATATGTTTTTGAAAATTAAGAAGTAGAGAAAGTAATACGATTTACGAGAAAAACATATTGATTGTTAAATGTTATGTGCTGTTTTCATTCTTAATGTTGTAGATGCCAAACGAGTTTAAAGATTCTTTTTAATATTTTCATATTCTATATTACGTTGTTTCAACATAACATTTTAAAAAATATAAAATTTAACGGATAACACATAATTTATAGCAGATAATAAATTTTTAAATAACAAAAAAAGAAAGAAAGAATAACACGATTTTTAAGAAAAAAAATCAAAATATTATATATATTTTATGTTGAAAATATATTAAACGTTGTGTGTGTCAAACAAACTCATATATATTTATCATATTATAACTCTCAAAATACGTACCATTCTCTTTACTTTACGATTTATTTAATCCATCAAATTTGTTATCTACTAATATCGATCTATCAAAAACTAGAATATATACTTTTAACTTGAATAATATTTTATAATAAGCATATAGTTCTAAACAAATATGTCCAATATAAGAGCAAAGTATGGTAGTCAAATCCACCTTAAGATTTAAGGTCGTGGATTCGAAGTTCAACTTGAGTGTGGAGGGATTATGGTAGATTAGAAAATCCCTCTACTAAGGCATCATGTACCAAAAAATATGTCCAATATAATATTTTATTTTTATTTATTGCCTACTAAAATTTACTATTTGTTTTGACAAACCATATTTACTACCTTAAAAGTAATTAATACAGCAATTTACTTCGGTTATTTGGCATCGACTGTTTTAGTAATATGTGATTTTTTTCCTCACCTTGGAATCGATATTATATGATCGCATTCCTAGCCAGCTCTTCTCTTCTTAATAATGATAAAACTTTTTTCATCCTTAACATATTCATGAACAATATTTTACATATTTGTGCTTTAATTATTAACTTTTTTTATAAGTCATTTCATGTTTTCAGCAGGAATCGAACTCCCAATCCTATAACGTTAAAGTTGACTTCAATATCTATGAGTTACAAAGTTATTGATTATTATTAATTTTTAAATTTATATAAAACATTTACAATTTTATCACAGCTTCTACAATTATTTGTTAAAAAGAATTACCATATACATGTCCTTAAACAAGTCAGCTAGTCATGGTGTAGTGGATCAGACATATTCTTGGTGAAATCATGTCCTAATTGGAAATTCGGAATTCTCATTCTTTAAAATCAAATCTTTAATTATGCTAAGTTTTAATGTTTCATAGTTTGGTTCGAATTGGTCTCAAAATAATTATCATTTTTGATAAAAATGGAACAAAAAGTCAAGGTCTGAATATGCCATTTCTAAACCTAAAACAAAATTGACCTATATTCATATAATATAATCTTAGATAATCTTTTTTTAGGCATTTGTTTTAGTATTATTTATTTTAGAAAATCTACACATAATTTTTTCTCTTTCTCCAAGACATTTAGGTATTATTTTAGTATTTTAATTTGCATATGATATTAAGAACATTATAATAATTAAAAAGTGTACTTTCTCTATTTTTTTAATGTAATCTACTCAACTTTAAGGTGGTTGTCGACACCCAATAGACATTTGAAGGACACATAGATATTACATGGAACTTTTTATTCTTTCAAAAAGGACTCCCCTTTAACTAATGTCACTATTTATGGATGAAACAGTGAAAAACCTTTGCGATGTTACATCGTGCTGTAGCATTGAAAATAATCCTTTTCTGTTTGTCGGTTGTGGCATTATATATATATATATATATATATGGAGGATTTTATTTTTAACATTAACTAGTTCAATACATGGAATTGTCGATATATAACTAAATTATTCAAGGTTCAATCCATTTTATATAAGAAAAGTATTCGGCAATGAGACATTTGTTTGTTTCTGTAAAATATAATTTTTTATTGAATCACTTGGTTGGTATTGACTAATTTGAATTCTAGACTTCTGATAAAAAAAAGTAAACATTTATACCACGTTACTTAATAATTTCTATAAAGTATATTCACCGAATAAAATTCTAATAAATAATGCAGACAAGTGAATTTAAAATTTGGCTTTCTCTAGTTTTTATCGGACTATTTACAAATTTCGATTAATTTCTAATCAAGTGGTATATTAGATTAATCTTCTTTAATACTAAAGGATCAAATATATCCAGTTTTCTGTCTATATGAATGAGCTAATTACTATAGAAAAATATGTCCAAAGATACATGCCGTATATTTTTCTTTTATTTTAACAGAATTAATTTGTCATGCATGTTTGTTTATAACGTTTTTAAAGAAAAATAAATTCAAATAACAGCTGTGGCATTTAGTTTTGATAGATTATGTAGTAGAGTAAATTATAGATGATAAATTTAGTGAATTGTAAAGTAAAAAATTAAAAAAAGGTTGATTTTTTTATCCAAAAATGGAGGAGAAGGGTGACCGGTGGTAGCATATCTTCGTTAGATGTGACTGTGCAAGCCCTCTTACGCTACAAAATGTTCAAAGAATTATAACTGAATTTGATAGGAACCAAGACTCGTCACTGTAGTACCACCACTGAGGCTAGAGGAAGGTGTTGAACCAGGTTTGCCTTGGGTTTGTCTTAGAAAGGTAATAAAACCCCAAGAACGTCCCTCCCAAGGATCAAACACAAGTCACACGTCAAGACGTCATGATCCTTACCACCTAGACTACCACCTGCGGTAGTAAAATTAGAAAGGTTGATACGTCTTTTAGAGGAAACAATACATATGAATAGTAATCTACATTTTCGTTATGCTAGATTTTAATTAGTAAAGTTGTTATCATGAACCAACCCACTTAAAAGTTTAAGCTGATGGGTGAGATCTAAAATATGGTTTTTAACTACATTCGCTAACACGCCTCCTACTAGACTTGAAAATTGCCTAAGTTTTCTTTTTTCTTATGCTTAATAGTTCAATTTAATTAGTTAACAACGGATGATGGTGAGATTTGAACTTAGACCGTTAGATCATAAATTACTCTGATATCATATTAAAAATCAATCCACCTAAAAATTTAACCTGGTAGATAAGCTTCAAAATCTGGTTTTAACTATAGTTGTAACATAATTAAATGTTGCTAGTGTATACAAACTATGTATACAATTTTTTGTGCGCTGTAATCTATGCATACATGAGCTTTTATGCAATAATAGGTACATATATACTAAGTATGTTGACAAAAAGACATGATGATCCAAAGAATTATTACAAATAAAGCACACTCCATTCTCAGGGTTTCCATTTCTCTCTTTCAATAGTACTATTCTCTCTGTTTTTTTCTTTGACCCTTTTAGTACCCTTCCTTCCTTATCTCTCTCTCACAACCACCCTTAAAACACAGCCCTTTAGAAAAGGAAAAAAAAAAGTCATTACATCTCTTACCCTAGAGAGGAAAGAAAGAAAAGAAAACAAGGTTTTGTGTGTGAGAAATTAACGGAAAGAGTGTGTTTTTTTCGGAAATAAAAAGAAATTATGGGTAGAGGTAGAGTTGAGTTGAAAAGGA
>CAODLS011168229.1:0-20035 GCA_948243855.1 Flueggea neowawraea
TCTTGAGGTTATTGATTCTCTGTTAGAGATCTAGTCTGCCCAGTGCAATATCAATATAATACCAGTGTATGATCAGTGATTATCAGATCTATATAAAATTCTGAATTAGATAATAAAGTATTTATGCATAAAATTTTGTACAGTCAGGATAATACAAATCTGTATAATACTCTGCATACGTAGTCTGCTACTCTGTCTGTTATAGAATCTGTCTGTCTATATGTCGTCTTCTCTGGGTGCAAAAAAATTTTTGAAACATTTTTGAACTATACATATACCAGTATATCGAGTGAATATACATATACCTGTATATGTAGCATGTGAAAGTTTTCTAAAAGTTTTCAAAATAGGTTATGTAAAGTCCCAGAGATATTCTGGAGTGTCATTTATCACTGAGTTTTCTCACCCCCATCCCCTTAACATTTTCAGGTAATTCAGTTTCTGCGTTCAATGGGGTCGTCGGTTTAGAAGTGATAGCCCTTTTGATCGGTTTCCAATTGGTATGGTCGATTAGATGCTCCACACCGAGGGTTTGGGTTTCATGATTTAGTTACTGTTTGTATAACAAATTTGAATGATTGTATATGTATATATATATTTATATTCTTTATATTTTGATTTGGTAACACTTCTGTTTTATTTATGCGATTTGAATGTCTGCTATATTGAATAATTATTAAAAAGAATAATTGGGTAGAGTTCCTGAATACTCTGAGACTTGTGCGAGATGGGTTGGGCTTCCACAAACGGTCCACCTTGTACACCAGTCATGGTCCGAAAATGGGTCGTGACAAATATGGTATCAGAGCATTAGGTTTCGTAATTCTGTGTCAGTTGTGGAGCTTATGTATCTTTGATTGAGTCAGTCTGATTTGTTTATGTGTCTTCTGTAGTACATTTGGGTATTGTGGCAATCCTCAACATTCTGACCTCTGCATTTGTATTCTGTTTGCCTGTCATGTTTGTAGATCTGAATTCGCGACGTGAGGCTTAGCTAGAGCTACCGTTAGCTGGATATGTTTGTTCCTCTGTAAGATATTTGCTAGAACCGCCAATAGATGTGTAGCTTTTGAAGATAGTGATATTTTGTAGCAAATCCGAGTAATTTGCATGGTCATCTGTAGGTTGAAGCATCACCTTTCTGCAACAGCTTCGCGCTACCGCTCTGACAGGTGTTCTTAAGCATGTCTTCCAAGACTCGATCATATTGGTAATGCCTTGGAATTATGAGAGCGAGACCCTTGAAAGTTCTCGTAAAAATAGTAAGAATGAGTAATTCAATCTCAGAACTACTGTTAAAGTTTTCAGAAGATCTTTATTCCAATGAACCTTGAACTGCACCTTTGTAACTCTAAACTACTTTGAATACGATAAATGATTCCAAAACACCTCCTATCTTTGCACTTCACTAAATACCTTACTTGATTTCGACGTTGCATAACTATTTGCTGCATTAATTCCTATCAAGCCTACATGTTGGGTGGAAGTCTGTGGATAAGAAAGTGTTGTAAGCTTTTTCTTACCTTGCAATTTTTTGTTAATTTCATGATCTAAAAATCTGTTTGTTGTTCTCAGAATGCGGATGGTTAGTTCACTGTGAGATACAATGTTTGTCTAAATTGCAATTGATGGTGACAATTCATAGTCAGTTGTCGGTAGTAATCATGAAAAATCAACGTTATCTTTAGTACAATTTGACTTTCAATCGGGGTAACACCTTGAATTGCTTCGTAAATCGAACAAGCTTCGACTGCTAGGCCAGTAAAACCTCTATTAACGGGGTTAGATCATCATCGATAAGAAGATCAAAGCTTTGGATATGTTTATGAATTGATTTCTAGCGTACAATTTGACTTTGAGCTCGATTTGCTTAGACCTTGAATCTAGCTTATCAAGAGGCTAATCCTTTGATTTCTCCTGTGAACTATTCTCCATGATAGTATTTGAATCCGTTCCATTTTCTTTAGCAATGTTTGTATCTGTGCTGCGTTTCATAGCAAAATCTGTATCTGTTTTGTTTTCTTAGCAATGTATGCAACTGTTTCATTGTCCTTAGCTATATCTGCATGTTCTGTAGTCACTGTTTGGGTTTGACTTGAAATTGTATCTCTAACTCAGATGATTGACCTAAAATCAATCTGGCTTACCCCGATAACGTACATAGAATCTTATTTCAAAAGTGTTATTAGTAAACCAACCACCAAGTTGATCGTAATACTACTCTGCCTTTGTTCTGAAAAAAGAGCAGCTATTGCAACAACTCGAAAGAGTTTTGATTCTCGAACCTAAATTATTGACGAGTCAAATGCCAAATAGCAAACTCTGGTATACTCTTCTTCATTTTCTCACTGAGTTTTCTTATCCCCTCCCCTTAACATTTTCAGGTAATTCAGCTTTTGCGTTCAGTGGGGTCGTCAGTTTAGAAGTGATAGCCCTTTTGATCGGGTTCCAGTTGGTATGGTCGGTTGGATGCTCCACATCGAGGGTTTGGGTTTCACGATTTAGTTACTATTTGTATAATAAATTTGAATAATTGTATATGTATATATATTTATATTCTTTATATTTTAATTTGGTAACACTTCTGATTTATTTATGAGATTTGAATGTCTGCTATATTGAATAATTATTAAAAAGAATAATTGGATAGAGTTTATGAATACTCTAAGGCTTATGCGAGATGGGCTAGGCTTCCACAGACGGTCCACCTTGTACGCCGGTCATGGTTCGAAAATGGGTCATGACAGTGACAATCTCATGTTATTTGTTGAGGCTTCCCTAGAACAAGTCAAGGTCATCAAGGATAAACTGAATTTGTTCTACGAGGCTTCTGGTGCTAAGGTAAACTTTGGGAAATCAAAAGTGTTTTTCTCAAATGGAATGAGTTCTAGTGTTATGTCAACTGTTGCAGGGGAATCCTGTATTTCAATTTCGAATGACATTGGAACATATTTGGAAATGCCTATTGTGCACACCAGAAGACATAGAGATAGATTCCAAGCCATTCTTGATAAAATCAATTCAAGGTTGGCTGGATGAAAAAGCAAGTATTTATCCTTCGCAAGAAAAGTCACACTGGCTAAGTCCATACTAGCGGCTATGCTGATGTTTTCGATGCAGATGGCATTTTTTCCTAACTCGGTCTGCAAAGAAATTGACCAGAAAGTCAAGGGTTTTATATGGGGATCAAATTTGGAGAAAAGGCGAATCCATTTGGTACCTTAGAATGAGATCACAAAACCAGTTGAATAAGGAGGACTAAACTTGCTTCCAACAAGACAATTGAACTGGGCATTCATGGAAAAACTAGGTTGGAACTTGACAGAAGTGGATGAGCCCTTATGGATGCAAGTTCACCGACACAAATATGGGGAACCACGGCTGGATTTACCTCTTTCTACAACAAAATGAAATACATGGAAGGGTCTAATGGAAGCGTCACCAATTATGAATAATGGAAAGTGTTGGAATCTTGGTAATTGAGACACAATTAGATTTTGGATAGACTTATGGATGGGAACAACGCCACTGGTAAATAGTGCTACGTGCATAATTCTTGAAACTGAATTGTTTCTCTTTGCTAAATGTTATTGGATCAATGGTCAGTGGGATTGGCAGCGGTTAGGAGAGTCTTTTCCTAGTAGTATTCTATCTCAGATGGTAACTTATGCCATCTCTACAGATAAAAACATGCAAGACACATACTTCTGGAAAGTGTCCACATATGGGTGCTTCTCAGTAAAATCTACAATGAATATACTCCAACAACATCCGAACCATGAGAATGAAAATAGAGGAAGGTGGAAGAGATTATGGTCACTTAAAACCACTCCAAGAGTTCGAAGCTTATTATGCAGACCTTACATAATAGCCCTCTTTCTAATGCAAATAGATGGAGAAGACATTTAATTTCAACAAGTCAGTGTCAAAGTTGTACGAATCCTTGGGAAGATTATTTACATATCTTGAGGGATTGCCTCAAAGCTCAAGAGGTGTGGGTGGAATTTAACATAACAGCTCGATGCCAACGTTTCTATACATACATAAAACCTTCAGGAATGGATATGGTCGAACATCAGCATTGATGAAGAATGGGCCTCTCTTTTTAGTACTACGCTATGGTGGTTGTAGAGATGGCGCAATTCTCGATGTTTTGATCAGGAAAGGCAGATACCTCAAAGACGTGCTCCTTTCATTAGGCAACAAGTTATTGAATACCATCAAGCCCAAACAACTTGTACAGCTAGTTTGGCTCCAAATGTTTGTAAGAAAATGAGCATGAATGGATGGAAACCCCCACCTCATGATGTTATTCGTTTGAACACTAATGGGGTGGCAAGGGGAAATCCGAGGCCGGCAGGATGCGGAGGGATCTTCAAAGATAGTACCGGCGGATTCGTCCAAGCCTTCATGTCCTCAACTGGAGTAACCTCATCTATCATGGCAGAGTTATATGCCACTTGGAAAGGACTGCTCTTGGCAAAACAAAATGGATTTACAAGAATAGACCTTGAAATAGACTCCCATACTTTGTATAACTGGCTCACTTCCACAAGCCTCAAACTTGGACAATATCTAGTAATGCTGGAGGAATGTAGGAAGCTATTAATTTCACAGGAGTGGCAAGTCACAGTCAGAAAATCTACCTAGAAGCAAATGGATTTTCCGATTGGCTAGCAAAACAGGGAGTCTGGCTCCCCAATGGTAACACCACCATATTAACTAGTCCATCAAAAGAACTATGTGATTTTGTATTATCTGATGTAATGGGCATTGCTTGGCCTCATTGTATCGCTACTAAATAAACGGGGTTGACCCTCCCTTTATAAAAAAAAAAGAAAATACAGCAACTGAAGGTCAGGGCACATGCAAACTGACCTTACTTGAAGTCCACGTGGCATTCCTCGCCAGTGACGGTCACATAAAAAATTTCACGAGGGGGAACCATTTACATATAAATTTCTCTATGTTTCTAGTTATAAATAATTCAATTCAATTCAAACAAATTTAATTTATTGGGAGCGACATTAATTGTGTACACATGCCACCTATGTCTTGGGCATTGGCCATTTTATACAAATAATGTATAAGTAAACAACTCAGAATGACCTACTATATTCACTCATGCATGGACTAAGCAGGGTCACGGGACCCTGCCACGATCCGTCCATATTCCTCACCACCTTCCTAGTTAATGCCTCCACCAAATCTCTTCATATTAAATTCTCATCTCACACCAACCCCTCATTCATCGTATTCTCTGAGATTTTCACTGAATTTGCATGCAATACAGAAAGAGAGAGAATGGAGAAGTTGTTGGGGAGAGGGAAAGTGACGGCAAACTGGTTGGGGAAAGTGAAGAAGGAGGCATGTTACTGGGTGGTGTTTGTCTTTAGTTGGTCGGGTCGATTTTTAGTTAGTTTCGGGTTAGGTAAGGTCAATTAGGGTTTGGTCGGGTTGTCTTTCCACCAAAATGGGTTAAATTACATGTGGCATTTTTAAATGACATGGCACGCTAGGTCATATTTTCGGCCCTGGATTCTAGAAAAAACAGTGATAGCGACAATCTAGAAGTAGAAGGCAAAATTCAGTAGCCTTCTGATAATAAACGCGAGAAGAAAAGGGACTGTTGCATACTATCATAAATTTGAGTGACCATTTGTGAAAATTTCCCTCAGTTTTTGGGTCTAACTAAAAATACAGAGACAATTGTACTTGTGGTCACTAAATTTTATAAGTAGTTTACTATGGTCAATAAAGTATTTTTGCTCCACTAAAATCATTGAAGTTTAATTATTATTTGAGTAAAGTTACAATACACACATGGGATCTGATTTGTATGCCACATGACACCATGACTGGACCAATCCTGTGCCACGTAGATTATTCCTATTTACTACAAAATACACACTGGAAGTTGACGTAACACCAAAACAGAATTAAACAGAATGCACGTTACAGTTCCACATCACAATACACATTGGAGGTCGAAATGGCACCAAAATCGACATAGTTTGGTCCAAAATTAATCTACGTGGTGCATGATTGGTCCAATCATGGTGTCACATGGCATATAAATCATATCCTAGTTGTGTTTTGTGACTTTACTAAAACAATAGTTAAACTTCAGGGACTTTAATGGAACAAAAAATAATTTAATGACTATACTCAAACTATTTATAAAGCTCCATGACCATAAATGCAATTAAGTGAAAATATAGGCTTATTAAGTTTTTAATTATAGGAGATTTTAAAAAAGTTTAATTTGCACGCATAAGTTAAAGTTCGAAATTACAAAAATTCAATTCTGTTTCGTTTCTTGTTTTCTTTGGGTTCTCTTTAAGTTTTTGTTTTTTTTCTTCAAAAATGGTTTTCATTTTAATTTTTGTTTAGTTTTCTATTTCGGTTTTCATTTGCTTTCAATATTTTTTGTTTTGTTTAAAAAAAAAAGAACTTGGTTTCGTACATGAAAGTTTTCAGTCGGTTTTTATGTGGTTTTTTTCGGTTGTTATTGTTTTCCAAATACAATAAAAGAATACCCAAAAAAAATACAAAATGAAAAATTACCTAAAAGAACAATTTAAAACTGAAAAAATACCAAATAAAATTTAAAATAAAAAATTTGACCAAAAACAAGGAAAACCAAATAAAACAAAAAAGAAACAATTTAAATCTTAAAAAGTACCACTTAGTATAAGTGAAGGAATAGTCAAAAAGGAGTTACAATGAAAAAAGAGGAAAAAACAAGAAGATGAAATTAGGGGCGAGCATTGGTCGGTTTGGTTCGGTTCGGATATTTGGTTTTATCAAGAACTGAAACCGAACCAATTTCCAAAATCTCTGAAATTTCAATTTGGTTCGGGTCTCGGAAAAAATTTCAATAAAATTCAACTTAAATGCAAAAATATTCCATTAATCATATCTTAAACATACAAATAAATTACACTAACATAAAATTAAATCTCAAATACAATCGATGACATTATAAGAGAAAATACACTTTAATTGCTGCTGATGTCAAAGGAGGAGTTAATTAAAACATAAATATGCATTGATAAAATATAGTATACTAGTATACTACTATACTTACAATATTGTGTGCAATAATTTTTTTGTTATAGAAAATAAATTTATAGCAATTTTTAATGATAATGCAAGTATAAATAGAATAATCACATCTAATAAAAATATATAAAATCAATACATATACTACATTGGTTCAATGTATTCAAACACATTATAAATGTAAAATAAATAATAATAATCTTGAATTAATGTCTTTCAAGAAACAATAGCATTTAGTATATATATTACTTAATAACATTTAGTGTGTACAACTATGAACATCTTTGTACACCTTTCAACACCTATATACACTTTTGAACAACTTTGTACACCTATGATTATATGAACACCTATAAACACCTTTGAACACCTTTGAACATCTATGAATACCTTCCTACACCTATAAACATCTATGTACACCTATGAACACCTATGTACATTGTACACATATGATTATATGAATACCTATGTACACCTTTATACATCTATGAACATATATGCACACCTTTGAATACATTTGTACACCTTTGAACACCTATGAATACTTTTGAATACCTATGTAATATGTACACATTTGAACACCCATGTACACCTTTGAGTTGAACAACTATGAACAATTATATATATATATATATATATATATATACATATAAAATTTTTTGTTTTAGTTTCGGTTCTTCGATTCAGGTCGATTCGGTTATCGGTTCAGATATTGCTTAAGACCTAGACCTGAACCAAATAAAAATTTCGGTTCAATTTAGATCGAAGAAAGTCAATAGTTATTTTCGGTTCAAATATTTGATTCGGTTCGGTTATCTCCAGAACATGTGCTCAACCTCAGATGAAATGTGGGAAAAAAACCACCGGCCCGGTAGCCCAAGTTGTAAGGGCACCTCCTTGTTGACTCTAAGTCCAATGTTTAAACCATATAGTAAGTGGATATGTGCGTTTAAGAGCCTATTTATGTTGGGTTGAGGCCAGGAAAAAAAATGATTTTGGATATCTTCGGTGCAATTTTCGTAAGAAAAGGTAACCGTATCTGTACGGAGGAAACCAAAGAGGCTCCTCTGTACGAAGGGTAATGTTCTTGTCAAGTGTTTGGTAGAATATCCTCTTTTATTTATCTAACATTCCAGTTCATTGATTTTTTACTGTTCCAATTATAGATTTAACATAATTTTTTGGATTTTATAGTACAAGAAAAGGCAACCAATTGTGAAGATCACGTGAAAAAAAGGACAGAAATATTCAATGCCCAATGAAGGTATCTACAAGTCTAACCAACTAAAAATATCAAGAACAAATCAATTAACGGTTCGAGTTATTAACCTCAATACGCAGCGGAAATCAATGGGAACATGGATCGAGTTCATGCGTCAGTCTCGCGAGTAAACCACAGTCGTGTTATGACGGGAGTGCTGGATTCATTTGTAGTCTAAATGTCATACATAGATCAATGTAGAATTTTGAATGGGGAGGAAGAAGAATGATTTCTTCATCCTTTGATGAAGAAGGTCGTTGGCCTCTCTCTCTTTAGAAAGAGGTTATTTTGTGTGTGTGTAATGTTGTCGGATGGAGAGGCTAATTGGCTAACCCTAATTAGGATTTAAGTGACTCTTTATATAGATAGTCACATAAGCCTTCCTATACTCTTTGTAGAGTCCACTCACTTAGCTTAGTAATTGGCTTGCCCCTTGTCAATTGAATCAACCCATGATCTTGGTTTACACCTTGAGCCAAACCGAATTTGGTTTAATTAGTCATGAACGGACTATTTTTTCTAACACTACCTATCAATTCATAGCTAATATATAACAAAAGAAAAGAAAATAAAAAGAAAACATGGACCTACATTTGAAGAAAAATTAGGTAACAAACAGTATTCATGCAATGAAATGAATCAGCAAATGTTCAATCAAAAAAGAAAGAACAAATCAGCCATGTTTGGACAATTCTTTGCACTAGTAAATATGAACACTTTTATTTTTTTAAACTAAGAAGCAAATATGAACACCTATAACTTATATGTAGATTCATTACAAAAAGAACAGTTCAGTGAGGTCATCCATGATATCCTTAATTTCTAAGACACGACACCGACGTAAGTAATAACATGATACTTTGTTTGTTAAGACTTGCAAAATGAATATGCAAGCACTGAAATGAACTCACACTGTTTGTCGACGCCGCCAAACGAGAGAGAAGACCATGTCAATTGTCAAATATGCAACATGTGTTTATCGTGCTAATAATTTCATTCAGATGCTTCTTCTCTTTTGTTCTTGGCCATTTGTTTTAGGCTTTTCACCCAAAACCACTCAACAGAAAAATTAAAAAAGTTAATTCTAGGTGCAGATCCACTATACTAATTATAATTAATAACTTCCATAACCACAACCGTTCGTGCACTAATTACCGTTCATGGAAAGCAATCGATACCTATTTTTCAACACGTGAAGTGACTAATTATGGGTTGTTATTAGTCTCAATTATGACTTTATCATCACATTTGGAAAAGAAAAGGTAATTCATATGCGCCAAAAAGAGAACGTAAATTTCATTATCATTTACTAATAATGATAATTTTTTAAATTATGAATTATAATCTACATGACTCTTTTTTTTCATAAGTCAATTTTATTTGTTTTCATAGAAAATCAAAACCGCAACCTTTTAATGCTAAAGTTAAATTTAATAACAATAAACTACAAGTACATTTGTTATATGGTCATCCTTTATTATAAAATGTAGTTTATGTTTTTAAAATCATTCTCACGTGTTATGTTGAAGAAGAGAAAGCTAACAAGAAACATGTATATACTTTTTTTTCTCAGATTAGATAGTAAACAAATTTAAAAAATGCTAATTGTATGGTGAAATCGTAAAATGACAAATGTTTTTCAAAAAAAATTATGCAAATTATATTGCAAATATATAATATACTAAATAAACACGCACAAAATAGTTATACAATTGGGTAATTAAATTAGACATGAAAAATGCATAGGTTTTAACATTTCAAGTTTGTTTCCAGCTCCATGTGCTGATAACTAAATTAGGTTTTTCATTTAAATGCTTAGTTAGAAAAGTATGAACCGCTGACATTATATAGCGGTCGTTTAACGGGTAGATCATAATCAAGATTCAATAGTAATTGAACGATGAACCTCGTGTGCAAGACTAGGAAAATATTGATCTTTTTCTAAAGAAATTTATTTCATTTAGCTTGTTTAAAAAATATAAATTTGATAAATTAACAACATTCTATGCATATCACCAAAATTGTATCATGTAAAAAAAATATAAGTTCTGTTTTTCTTTTATATATAATTAAGTCATTTTGTTTCTCACCTAATAACCCTTAAAGGAAAAATTGCAACTTCGCTACACTTATCAAAAATTAATAAATAATATTCCAATCACTAATAGTGGTATGATTTTTTTTGTCTAATTAAAATTTTTAAGTAAAAACTTTAATTAAAAATTTATAAAATTCGTCCGTAATGGTTTTTTAACTCAAAGCTAGATTGTTCATATATCAAAAATATATTCATTAAATTCTAACTAATAAAAGGACAATACTATTGTTTTCTGGAGTTCAATACTATTCTTGGATGTTAGTAGCCACCAAGAGGAGTTGATTGAAGCAAAGAAAGGTAAACCCAAGTTCTCAAAGGCGTCCACATTATGATCATGACACACATATTTGTTTAATTGTTTATTAACGTCTCCAAAAACGTGGCTTGAAAGACCGCTACTTTGTACTGACTTGTTCTCAAAAATAAAATTGCCTCATGTCCACTCTGTGTTGGCTTTGACATTTATGATCAACACTGCACACTTCCATCACTGCTGACTTAAATACCCTTTTCTTATGCATAAATACACGTGGAATATTCATCACAGCCGACGTGGTGGGTCTGAGCTTTTAACTATGGAGACATGTCACACCATTGATGTATGTTTTTATCTGATTTTGTATTATACTATAGTTTTTTTTTCTATAATTAAAATATTAGTCAATTTGAAAGGTTATGACTTGGAGATTGAGTTGAATTGGTAGTGTCAAAAACCAAGTGCTAAATTAATTTACAGACATCATAAAACGCCCGCCACTATTGATCAACTAATTAACTAAATTGTGTTGGTTAAACCTTTCTAGACAACCAGAACCAGAAGATTTATTTATGGATGCTTTATTTTACAGGACATATATATAGCGCTGTTGTTGCATGCCATGTATTTTCATACAGTGGGGGCTGATTGTTGTTGGTATATGTAAGTAGGAAATTGCATATTAAATAATTTAAATAAAAAGTAAAGGTACATTTAAAAAATGTAATATGTTATTTATTATTGAATATGCTACACAAATTATATTAACTAAATATATGCATATAGAAAAGCACATATTTATCCCTCTCTCTCCCTTTCAAGAAACGCATACATATATATGCTTCTCTTCCATGGATCTCCTCCTCTCAGAAACTAACACCCACCACCACCACAACCACCCTCATTGAGAAGAAAGACACTTTTTTTATTATTATTATTGTTAATACCCAAAAGAGGGAGAAAAAAGAAAAGAAAAGCACATATTTGTGCTCATTTATTGATTTTGAGTTAATGTGTTTTTTTTCTTTTTCCTTTTAGAAGTATACGTACTCCTAGTTGTTTCTATTAGTCATTAGATCCATCTAATATATATTTAAATACTTTCTGGTATTTAATTAATTAATCTATAATTGAGTCGAATAAGATTATTGTAAAAAGTAAAATTCTCTCCATAAAATTTTAAAATTTCTCCATAGCTAACTCAAGTTCAAAATATTGATTAAGAAAAGGAGTTGGCGTGATTATTTCTAGTTTACTCATAGGAATGCGCATTGAAATCTTGAAAATTTATGCAATGTTAAGCATAATTAATTGATTGAAGTCGATTAGTAAAAAAAATTAAAATCATGGGTTTACAATACAAGAATCTAGGCATTCATACTAGTAGCGCAATCTGAGCAACGAATTAAAAAAAGGCTATTAAATTGATTACTATAATTCTTCAAGATTAATAGACAATATTAGTTATAATTTTTTATAAAAAAAATATAAAATTTTTTTATACATTTTCTTTAGTTAAGAATTGAAATCCTGAATTTTAGTGTTATAAAAGATTTAGTATTAAAAATTATTAATTATATCAATTATAAATAAGTTGATGTCGAATTTTTTTTCCGAAAGAAATTTCATTTTCTTGGTTACCACTATTTTGAATAAAGTCTTACCTTATTAATTAGTTTTGGAGTTCACATCCAGCATCAAATTGAGAAAACACCAGCCTCACAAATATGTGGTTGTTAACTACTGGCAATTCAAAATTATATTAAAGACCAAAATAACTAAATAAATGCTGCTATTAATGAAACCACGTCTTCTTTGTGAATCAAAGTCAGTGCTATTCATAATAACAATAACAATATTAATACAGTATTTAATGGAGTGTCATAGCTATCAAGCGATTCAAGCCAGAAGACCCTCAAAATTTAATCGCCAACTGTTGTGAATTTTTGACGCTTTCATTAAAAACTAGCTCACAATTTTATATTTTTTTTTCTTTGCCATTTCTTGTCCTGAAATATTCCAACTACTGAAATATATGTGACACTCAAATCTATTAATAAAATCAATTATATTCCCTAAACATCCAATAAATATTAGAAACTGAAAGATAAAATTTAGAATTTGACTACGACCTATTTCTCCTATGTACGCCAAATTTTCCTACCATGTGCTAATCGTTGACAACATATTATACTTTGAGAGTTGGAACAATGGATTGATGGAGGGAAAAATTATCAATAAATTATTTTTTTTGATATTTTTGACTACTAGAATATAAATGTAATGTTGTTTAGCTTCAATATTAAAATTCTATTTATTTGTTTTTTCTTGCGCTCATTGGAATCCATTCTTGTAGCGAATGGATCAAATCAGTGAGCTTTTTCCTTTTCAAGATATAAATGTCGAAATAACAGTTTTTAGTCAAATCTCGAAAATGGGCCATGTCATGTTTAAGGTAACCTAATTAATTAATTACTTCAATTACTTTTGGAATTAATGTTAAATCATAATAGATACAAATTAATAAGACAAATTAACGGCTACGAACGGTCTATAGCCGTGGCCGTAATGTTAGGAAACGATTTACTCTGGCTTGACTTATTTGGCTCTCGAAACTTCATAAACATTAACAAATAATAACGTTAAATAGCAACAGACAGGAAAATTCAACACTTAATAAAGTGTCCATAATAAAATTTGACCAAAAAGGAAAGAATTTTCTTATTTGGAAAATTGGAAGCGGTTTTATTCTGCCGCTGTATGGTATCAAAGACACGGACCACCTAAAATTAATTGTCCCCATCTGTATACAGATCATGGATACGGAAACAATTAAATGTCAGAAGGGTCGATGCCATATGTATACACATGCATGCTTGCTTAATTTGATGAATAGTCGTTATCTTTGTAGTCTTTAATACCTCGTACAAAAATCGATAGATAAAAAGAAGTTAAGGGTGTAAACTTCCACATACGAATATATTCCAAATAATCTCGTGTGTTATCACGGGTCTATTCCCATGCCACTTAAGTCCTTTCATCCAAAACATAGAAGTTTAGGGGTTAAACTTCACGCCCAAAAGTTATGGGTTGTAAAGTCAACAAATCCTGCAAGTTGTGGGGGGAAACTATGTATTAAGCCTAAACATATAGTAACTATATTTATGCGGTTCATGTGTTGCATTTGTGTGCAAATTACGATATATATTTGAATCCACATTCGTTTATAAGGTATATATTTATTCAATTATTATTTTTTCAGAAATGTAAATGAATTCCGTTGCTCGTGTTCGATATTCGATTCCATAAAATCTTTTTTTTATTCAGCTCAACTAATAAACTAATTGAACTTTAATCAAACTTGAAATATGATTGTCAAACAAGTCAAATTCAAACAATATTCTCTTATTAGAAAAAAAGTTTTATTATTTTTTGATAAAAAAAATTATTTGTCCAATTTATAAAGAAGTGGGTTGGGAAAAATCTTATCCAAGGAAGCACAAAAATTGGTCCAAAAAATACGAAATTCACGGTTCATATTCGTAGAAGTTTTATTATTTAAAGTTTGGGATTAATAGAGTTTCATGCTCCTGGATTAAGTTTGAAATTTTCAATTTATTAAAAGATAATGTTCAACTCCTCATATAAAAGACACCTATTACATGAGTTTACAGTGGTTTTCCATTTTTTTTCTAAAATGTAGGTGATTCCACAACCACCACAAGTTTGGGTCATCTTTAAGAACCAATTTTTAAGAATAATCTAAATTTTCTTTTGTTTTTATCAAAGTAGAAAGAGGATTTTATACTTTAACAAGTTTTAACTAATGATAATATATGCAAATCTTTAAACTTACAAAAGAACATTTGTTGTGATTTGAATTAAGCATGAAATGGGGAGGGGAGTTTATGTTGGTCAAAGAAAAGAAGGTGTTGGCAACGGCCAACGAAAGGTGAGTAGAACCCAGAGAGTGAAAGGAGGAGCAGGTAGCAGCCAAGAAAGTGAAAGTCACGACCTTTTGTCGGCACCCATTGTCCCATTCCATGCAATTAAATTAAACACAACACTTAAAAAACACGAATTAGACAGAGAAACATTACCCCCTTCCCAACCATACCCTTTATTCTAGAGAGAGAAAGGTCAAATCTGGATATACATAAGGATCGGACCCAGCATTACATGCATCCGTATTGTTAGCTGCCTCCGTCCTAATGCTCCGGATTTCCTACTTGGCTTTGGAAATTGTAAATTTGACGTATAAAAGTCATTTTATCTGTAAGAATTGAAGTTTTAATTTCTTAATGCTAAAGATAATTCAAATATCAATGAGTTACTATTTTACTTTTCCATTTTCATGTTTCAAAATATTTAAAAATTTTGATATTATACTAATTCTAGAACATCTCCAATGATACTTTTTAATTTTAGTATATACCTATGTAAAAACTAATAATTAATTAAGAACAAAAGGTGAAACTTTCAACTATTTCTATACCAAAAAAAAATTCAATTAAAGACACAATTTTGCAGAACATTGAAGTAAGGCTTCAATTATGGTACGGAAAGTCTGTTGTATGGGAAGAACTCAAATTGAGCCTTGAAATTTTAGAAAGGAAGTGGACAGTCAAGATCTTATCATTGTCCACATGACTAATGAAACAACCAACATTTTATCACATTATGTGGATAACCAGGATTTTTGTGAAAGAAATAAAGTCTAATTCCAGCTTTTACCGTATATACGGCATCCAAAAACACTGTACGGTAACTAATCACATTGAAGTAATCTAGGTAGAAGCTTTGAGGTAGCCCAATTTGAAATCAAAATATAAGGGGTTGTTTAGTTAAGAAAATTTTTTATTATTTTTTAGAAAACTAAAAATTAGAAATGAAAAAAATGAAAAATTTATTCAAAAAATTTTTTAATTAGCAAACATATTTTTAAGATTTTTTTAATTTTTAAAAAATAAAAATAAAACAAAAAATAAAAAAATATTTTCTCAATTAAATATAGTCTAAAGTTTTGAAAGCAATGTATACCAATATTATTAGTATAGAAACAATCTCAAAATATAAGGGAATATAGCGACGGTGGTACCTAATAGGGCGAAACAAAAACACGCCTTCCATCATCCATTCAGCCGCATCTACAGTTGGCGATATGCATTCGCCAATCCCTTCCTTTCTGTCCTGACTTGGTAAAGTTTGTCATTCTGTTCTGGAGCCCCTCAATTACTTAGAAAAGTCATACCCAACCTCTCTTCCTCTCTCTCTCAACGCCTCTTTTTGCGTGTTTTGACTTTCTCTCTCTAACCCTCCACCCACCCATATATATCCCAACTCTTTCCCATCTAACCCAAAACAATTCACAACCAAAAATCAAATCAGATCTTCCACTTACTTGTGATTGTTATAGCTAGCTATCTCTACTTTGAAATAAACCCATCTCAGAACTCCTTTTTTTGTTCCAAGACATGGACGAGATTGAAGTTCCTTCTTTCTTTCTCTGCCCAATTTCGCTCCAGATCATGAAAGATCCCGTCACCGTTCCCACCGGGATCACCTACGACCGGGGTAGCATCGAGAAGTGGCTATTCTCCGGGAAGCACAACACTTGTCCTGTTACCAAACAAGTTATTTCAGATTGTGAACTTACACCAAACCATACGCTTCGTCGTTTGATCCAGTCTTGGTGTATGCTTAACGCTTCTTACGGTATTGAAAGAATCCCGACTCCGAAACCACCGATTAACAAAGCGCAAATCGCTAAGCTTCTCTCCGATGCCAAGTCTCCGCAACAGAAGTTGAAATGTCTCAAGAAACTCCACTCAATCGTAGCCGAAAACGACGCTAATAAAAGATACATGGAAGCTGCCGGAGCTGTGGAGTTCTTGGCTTCCATTATCAACAGTTTCGGGTACTTATCGGTAGAAGAATGTAGCGGCGATGGGTGCGAAATAAGGACGCCAAGCGACGAGGCCTTGAACATTCTTTATAATCTGCAAATATCCGATTCAGGTCTCAAGAATCTGATCGCAAAAAACGAGTTCCTCGCAACATTGACACGGATCATGCAGAGTGGAAACTACGAGTCGCGGGCTTACGCAGTGCTGTTGTTGAAATCAATGTTCGAAGTAGCGGAACCAATGCAGATAATCGGATCAAAGCAAGAACTTTTCGTCGAATTAGTACAAGTTTTACGCGATCACATATCGCAGCAGGCATCAAAAGCAACGTTACAACTGCTGATAAATCTGTGTCCATGGGGGAGGAACAGAGTGAAAGCAGTAGAGGCCAATGCGGTGGGGATACTGATAGATCTTCTTCTCCATTCAACGGAGAAGAGGACGTGCGAAATGGCGCTAGCAGTGTTAGACATGTTGTGCCAATGCGCGGAAGGGAGGGCGGAGTTGTTGAAGCACGGGGCGGGAGTTGCCGTGGTGTCCAAGAAAATACTTAGGGTTTCTCAAGTGGCAAGTGAGAAGGCGGTGAGAATATTGTACTCGGTATCGAGGTTCTCCGCCACGGCGGGCCTCCTCCAGGAGATGTTGCAGATTGGAGTGGTGGCGAAGCTGTGTTTGGTGGTTCAAGTGGATTGTGGAAGTAAGACTAAAGAGAAGGCGAGAGAGGTGTTGAAGATGCATGCAAGGGCTTGGAAGAATTCACCTTGCATACCTATTAACCGTCTCTCTTCCTATCCAGCTTGAACTTCATACTACATCTTCATTGCTTTTGATGATTTTAGATTCATATTGTGTACAGAAATTTGATTTTGTTCATTACAATATACAAAATGTTATAAAAAAATATATACAGTTGGACACAAAGTGTCCGCTAATTCATACTTGTTTTTTTTTAAGTTCATGGTTTCAATTTGAAATACATTTTTCGGTGAATTACAATTTCAAATGCATATAATATGAGTTTGATTTTTTTTCAAGTATCCAAAATTTCGATAATTTAATTGTAGTTTAGTGATAATAGTATTGTGTTCGGAGGTTTTTCTTGTTGGATTTCCTAATCCAAGTCCATTGTCAAAGAAAACATAAGGAAGATTACAAAGGAAATATTAATATCAATTTTTATTGGCTTCATTGTTGTTATTTATTCTAAAAAATTGATGAGTTATTACAAATCTTTGAGTAAATTAGCTCCAAGTGGTCTAAAAATTTACTCTCCGTAAAAATCAATAATATGATTAGAGAATAAATTTCACAAATATAGCAAACTATTGCTAAAAATACTAAACAAATATGTGAATATATATAAAATTTATCCGATCAACAAATTAATATTCTTGATTAGAACAAGTTTTTTGATAGGGAATCACGAGAATGACCTGAGAGAGAGACCAACATGCACCTATTGGTATATTCCGATGTGCCGTTTTGGGGTCCCATGCAAGTGGGTGCAAGTGCAACCCATCTTTGAACCAGACCCCGAGAGGTTGGCTAAATTGGTCAAACCTTCATCTTCTTCTAATTTGGCCACGGGGTCAATATTTTTATTCATATAATCAATTTCTCTCTTTTTTTAACGCAACTTGCGTTTACTATTTCTTTACTTTCATTTCCTTTATAATATTGTGTCCGACAATGTGTGTCAATTTTGAGTGTTATATTATTCTATTAATGTATGTGAAAATGTGATTATTCTTATAAATAAGTGTGAAAATTGGATCGTGGTTGGTAAGATTAATTGATTTCCCCTCTCTTTCTATTCAATTGTATAACATATATGATATATATCTACATATGTTATTATATGCGAAGAATCAACAATTTTTTTTATAATTAAATTTTATTGAGAATATTTAAGCCACAAATAGTGGGTTAGTAGTTAGGAAAGACCTACTTACCAAGCGACTATAAAGACAAATTTTATTCAGAATCAATAAAATGTTAATTCTCGCTTGGTAAATTGCAATGACCCGTTCGATTATTAAACGTACTTGTGATTAAATTCATAATTTTTTTTGGGAAGATGCATGGTTACTCGAGTAAATGAGGTGTTACTGAAGTAATATGAAGCCTTAATAACTCGAGTAAATGAGAGGATTATTCAAGTAAGTGTAAAATTTTCATTTCTTCAGGAAGCCTAGCTTACTCGAGTAAGAAAATTTTGTCACTCGAGTGAAATAAGACTTATATTACTCGAGTAAGGGGAATTGTTACTCAAGTAAATAAAATTTTTATTTCGTGCTGAAGAGTGACTCACTCGAGTAAGAATTTTTGCTTACTCGTGTCACGACCCATTCTCGGGACCATGACCGACATACGAGGCAGATCGTCTATGGAAACCCGGCTCATCACGGACAAACCTTCCAAAGAATCGGAATTGATACCCGTCATTTAATTTTCCAAAACATTTATTGAAAAAATATTATATAATTAAAACAATTTATATATAACTCAATATATATAAACAAATACCAAAATGTATAAAAATCATATACTCTGGTAAAATCAAATACAATAAATATATCAGAGTATACAGACAACCCAACTCCCTACAGTAATCTAGTAAGGAGCTCTACAAAATAAAAGAAGCCCGAACAATAGGCATCACTAAGCAAAATATCTCCTCACAGGTGTCCGAGATGCGGAATGTATGCCGAAGCCAAAATCTGTGCACCTGAAAGATAGAATCATCCACAACAGAAAATAAAATGGGGGTGAATCCCAGTGAGGAATAACACAAATACCACAAGCAGTATTCATAGGTATATATAAATAAACACGTTATACAATAATAGCCTTTCGAAAATCTATTTCGAAACCATTTGCAATCACAGCAAACAACATGCACGAAAACGTATTTAAATCATTTAAGATTTTAAATCCATATTTTCATGTCAAAACATATACAAGCGATATAGGACTAAGCAAGTATGATATGGACTCTGCCAAATATCACGAAATGTGTGGATCAGCCATAATAATGATGACTTGCCTCTATCATAAACAAATCATGTGCCTGATCGGGACAACATGGCTACCGACAACACTGGTAGTTGGGCAATATCAAAACATTGGTATATCAAAGGCTACATACCTAGTAGCACAGGTGTCCTCATATCGAAAACCAAAACGTATTATCGTATAATACAAAATCATATCATGCAATCCATCATTTCAAATCATATCAAAGATATATAATACATATATATCATTTCAAATCCAAAATCGATTATTATACAAATAACCAGTTTTATCTCAGTCAATCCTTTAGATTAGTAATTTTCATATATCATCCAACACATCAAAAACTAGTAAATAGAGTTCGAGACACAGTCAATGTGTCTGAAGATGCTATTCACTCACTTGGCAATCCAAGCCAAAGCACCAGTCAAGTC
>CAODLS011168293.1:0-32875 GCA_948243855.1 Flueggea neowawraea
CAGTTCGGTAGTTGCTAATGGTTTAAAGATTGTTGTGAGTTCTGCAGGAAAACAGGTAGAGTTTGTGATCAAGACTCCAGAACAGGCAAAGATTGATCAGGTTGATTCATGAGGCCTAACAACAAGTATACCAAGGCATGACAATTGTGTTGGTGATGATAAAAGGCCATAACTGGAGGACACAAGAAAAGATGCGGGGTGGTGTGTTGTTAGGAGTGGATGGAAAGCTAGCGCTAGTGGAGGCAAGTCCGAGATGGACTTGGTTCGTTGTTGCAGGACTTGAGGCCCTTCGGGGTGGTGTGACAGATGAGTGATTCGGGATTCAGAGTTGAACAAGAAAAAAAATTCACTCCAAGGTGGAGAATTGTTAAGATTGTAGTGAATTTCTTGATCAAGATTGAAGCCAAAACCTTATGGAAAGTGATACAAGCCAAAGAAGGACGAATTTGTGAAGAAAAAAGGGTTGTTGGACGGACACGGATATCTACATGGGCGTGTGATTGACCGTGTAATGCACTGGATCCAGAAGAGACGATAACTGGGCGGACACGGCCGCGTCTGTGCCCGTGTCTTGCTTGTCGAGCCGTCTGAAGCTACACAAACATGTGAAAATGACCGTGTCTCGAAGAGTCGTGCCCATGTCTTTGCTTCCTTGACCGTGTAACCAATTTTGACGGGATTTAGGATTTCAATTAGGGTTTTTCTAATTAGTTTTGACTTGTATTACTTATTAACTATATAAGGGGGGGCTTGGGAACGTCTTGGTATCCTTTGAACGCCATTGTAAGTCATTGTGCTTTTTTTTTACTCTGAATAATAGAATTGTTTGTGCTCTGTCCGTGGACGTAGATCGGTTATTGATCGAACCACGTAAACATTGTGTTCTTGTGTGATTGCTCTTTGTTCCGCGTTATCTTCTATCGCCTGATTTCCTGACATTCATGATATTGTTCTCAGATTTACATATTTTTGGATATCTATATCAGTGTTAATGATTATTTATTTCTATTAATTATTCTACTTTATTTAATAAATTTTTAATAATTCATTTTATTTATTTTTACCCAGAATCAGATTCTCAAACCTCTGAATGACTATGGAGAGTTTACTTGATTGTTTACTGAGAATCAATTTACCTTCAAAACAAGGAGAGCTTATTGAATCTGCAATACAACTAAGTTCAAATACAAATTGACATTCGAAATTCAATTATGCCTAGCTCTCTTAACTGATACACAACAGATCATAATTAACAAGAAAAAGAAAATCAGTTTTCTTTTTGGCAATTTAGGTTGCATTTTTATTAGAAATAATCACACCAAGGAATACAATTCCAGACAAGAAACATTGGCACACAAAAAAAACGGACAGGAAACAATCACAGATGATGACACTGTACAACATTCGAACATACAAATGTAATAACCATAAGGTTATAATTATTCACTCCACAACATTGGTGCAATTATTTTATTTATCGAAATTAATCAAAACTCAAACCATGATTACCGAACTTCTCTTTAGTAATTTGGTCCAACCGTTGAGTCATCTCAGGTGTGAAGTAATTTTTCCAATCACCGGTCTCTCCTTTCCTGAAGAACGACTTCTTGTCCAACTTCATAATTCGAGTCTGATAATTTCCTTCTTTGTTCACATCAAAATTTTTCATATTATCAAAGCTACACACCTCCACAACTTTCTCTATCACCCCTTGCTTTTCTTCCTCTAGCGAAAAGGGATATCCCATAAAATCTGCGATTTTTTTGATTTGGGATATTGTATCTTTCTTCAAATCTTCGTACTTAACAAAAAGTATCTTGTCTGGTCGTTCCAAGCTTGCTTTCCAATAGCCGAGAATATGTTCCCAGTAAGGTCCATAATGAACAACTCCTTTACAGAATTGGTCGAGAAAGTCTTCTAAAGACACCTTCAGTACTTCTTCCTTCATTTTTACAGTGAACTGCCAAAATGAGACGAGCGTGTCCTTAGGGTTCCGACACAAATAAATGATTTTACTATCCGAATCTGTAATGGATTTCGGTAAGCACTCATAGGCGACGTGAGATGCTACAATGGGAAGTTCAGGGTCCCTCTCAAGAGTGGGTGTAGGCCAGAGATCAATCTCCAAAAATGGCACAATTTTATGAGGGAATCTCGTGAGTAAAGGGTTTGAGGGGTCATCAAAAGATATCAATTTTCGCCTCACAATGGCAGCTCCAAGAGCTTTAAGCCATGTTGTGCCGGTTTTCGGGAAGGAGCAGAGAAAAATATCAGTTTTTTGAGGCTTGAAGTGATCTTGTGCCGGCAATAGTCCCTCTAGAAATGGCTCAGCAAACCAGAAACCTTGGTGTTTGTGGAATTGCTCATCTAACTCGGGGACGTCTAATTTGGGAAGAGATGCGATTATCTCTTTGTATTTGCTGGTTTCACTTGCAGCCAAAGTACTATTATTCTTTGCTGCATTTTTTGCAGAAGATGCAGATAGTAGAACTGATTCCATGATGATTAATGAAGCTATAAGTTGTAGTATATTTGTATTATCTTTGTACTGTGAACTATTAGTCTGTATATTATTCATCCATTTATAGGCGTAGCACACTGAACTTTAATAATTTCTGTAAAATAATAAAATATTCATTTAGGTAAATCACAGGTGGGTGATAAAATTGTGACTGAATTGACAATGGGGCCTACTTTAATAATAAAATATACTTTTAAGGTGGCACATCGAATATATTAATTTTACGAAATTAATGACAAAATTACCTTCATCACCATTTTCCTCTCTCATCTATCTCTGTGCCTTTTTTTCCCATTTTCTCTCATTTTCCTACCAACCAAACACCCAAAATCACCTCTCTCTCTCTCTCTCTCACACACACACACACACACATCATTGAACTCAACCAGACCATTTCAAATCAAACCCCAATTAAAAAACTCAAGGCCCATCGATCTTTTAAATCAAATCGAACCCACCAATCTTGAACCTAAATCAGATCGAGCCACAAGCAAATCAAAATAGAAAAAGCATGAACTCCACTTTCATCTGTTTCTTCAGTCAAAATCGACATAGCATAAAATATGGGAAAATCATCTCTTTTTTGTTCTAATCCGATAAACCAAGCCATTCAATCAATATCTAAAACTAACTTATTCAATTACAAACAAAATCTAGAGAACAAAGCATGAAACCAACAGAACAAATCTAACAAAACATACAAATCCCAGAACCATAAAATGTCATACATAAAAAAGGCAATAAAATGTCACGGATCAGTGGGAAATAGAGCAAGACCATGGTTTTGGAGCCAAACCATGTCACAATCATTTTCTTTTCCTTTTATGACTTAACAGAGGTATAAAGGAAAGAGCTTGAAGAAATGAGTTCAAGATTGAAACTTTGATTGAACCCAGAACCTAAAACCTCTCCATGTCTCATCCTCATGTCGTTGATTCCTCCAAAACCCTAAATCCCAGAATCATTTCCTCTTTCATCCTCCTATCTCTCTCTAATGGTGGGCTTTAGAAGTTGTCAATACAAATGAGAAGCATAAGAGAAAGGAGAAGCTATGGATGACCAAATCAAATATTTTTGAATTGGTTTCACAGGATCAAAAGCAAAAGAAATTTAACCTAAGGAAACTTTATATCGTCAAAACTCAAAACCCATTTGAAGAGACACGAATCAAGATCAAATTAGAGAAATAACCAACATCAGAACAATTCCAATACAAACTCCCCCATCTTCTTCTTCTTCAAGTCGTCCAGAGCTGGATCGGGCTCGACAGGGCATTTTGGAGCGGACTTGGTTGATTTCAATGGAGTCGATGGCTGCTTGGACTGAATTGGCTTGATGGTGAAGGCAGAAGGACGGTCTTAGTTGGAGTTAGTCTCCGAGTGCGAAGCCAAGTCAGATTTGGTTTCAGTTGGGTTCAATCTCTTCTTCCTCTTCGTTGTCGCTGCCGTCAGATTGTTTATCTTTGAAGGCTTGAGAGATTATTGTGTTTAATTTTAAGGAAGAGAGAACGTGAGAGAGATGGCGGTGAATTTTGGCTTGAATGGATATAATTTTTTCATCTGGGTTTGTATTTTAATGAAGATGGAGGTGGATTTTCGTTTTGATTGTTTGAAGAGAGAAGAGAAGGAGACCGAGAAACCGGCATGGGTATTCTTGACATTTCACTTCTGTCGTTACATTTAACTGATGGAAATTGAGGGTAGGGATCAAAACGGTTAATTTTAAAAACTGAGGGACCACATTAAAAAAATGACAAAACCTCAAGGACTATGGTGAATTTGACCCTTATTTTTTTTATGGAGGCGATTACTCACGCACCCAATTATTTCGCAGGCCGTCGGATTTGAACCCGAGTGGTCAGAGCCACTCCTAAGGGCATCACCGATTGGGCTACAAACCCCGGGAAATATAATTGATTTCGCAACAAACATTTAATAATCTTTAATTTAGGATCACCATTTTTCATAATACATTCGAAGTTATGAAGGATGGCAGCATATAGCGACAACAATTATTAGCCACTAATTACGGTTATTAAAGTTAATTGGATTGATTTCTTTTAGAAAAAAAGACCAACACACTTAAACATTAGCCCAATTAGGATGACACCGTATATAAATGGCACTACACACGGTCGAATCAACTAAGTTGAATTCACTTGTGTGCAATGAGATAATAATTGAATTAATTTTAACAATAATATCCACTCAATTCTTTTACCCTCAACCTCCTCAATTAAATCATGAAGTATATCAGACAAAAAACTAGATTTTAATAATATATTTTTTTTTATTTGTTGAAAGTTTATTTCTCTAACCTTGAAATTATTAATGAATTAGGCTACCAAAAAAAACCCGTGCGTCAAAATGCTATGATACAAAGACAACAATACTAAGAAGAAGAGAGTAACCATGGTACATATGATTGGATCTTGATGTAAAATCCCAAGAAAAAACATCACGTACCAGGATAGAATAGTCCCAGAATAATACATAAACGGCTGATTTGGCACTATAATATTTAATATGTATACAGTATTTTTTAATAATTAATAATAAATAAATAAGTAAAGAAATTATATCTTTTTAATAAAATATTATATATTATTTATTCGAGAAAATATTAAATGTTGTGTCCAAATAAATCCAAAAAATATAACAATCTAGACCAGCCGTAATAGTTTTAAAAAATATTATATTATATAAAAACTAATGTCCACCTACCAAGCTGATCTTGTCTCGTCTTCTCTCTCTTTTCTTTTATATACATATTAAGCCACCAACTAACCGAGGAGTAAATACACGAGCAAATTGTGTGAATGAAAATTAGATGCCCACCAAAATATTCGACATGTTTGACAACATAATATATAATATATAATATTTTTTAATAATTAATAAAAATAAATAATAAAAAATCAAAATAAAATACAATTTTTAATAAAATTAATTAGATTTAATAAATTATATATTTTTTAAAATATATTATATGTTATTTATCTCAAGTCTTTTGTAAATGAAAATTTGGACCACAAACTAATATGATAAGAAATTGTCGTTTTCTATTTATAAACACGAATTTCAAAATTTAGTAATGGTGCCGAAGACAGTGAGTAGAGAGACGAGAGAAAGTGACTACAGAGAAATATATATATATATATATATATATACTGGCAAGTGATAAGATTGACTGACCGTTGCAATTATTGGTCATCCGTAAGTCCATTTGGAATCCGCCAAGGTGACATCACTTTGGTTTGACCGGCAGGAGAACTTGTGGAATCCACGAACTTTCACCTTCGAGCCCAATGAGATGCTTCTTCCATTCATTGCATCCGTTAGGTCCAATCAACAAGCTAACTTGCGCTAAATTGAAGAGCAAAGTTAATTAAATGAATTGAATTTATTATGTCAAAATTTATGGCGATGAGATTTAGTGTATTATTCAATTCGATTTTTATTAGTTTTAAATTAATCATTTTGGTTTCTCTATTTATATCTGTTAGTCAAATATAACCGGTCACGTTAGAGTTTTTGACGTAGCACATGGAACTTACTTATTTTAAATACTTAATGACAAAAATATTCTTATATTACTCTATTTTCCCTCTCTCATTAACACACAAACTCTTTGTCTCTCGTTCTCTCTCTAATAAACCAAAACCATTGTCTCTCTCTCACTCTCTCTTTCATTCTCTCTCTCATCTTCTTCATCGATCATTCTCTTCCTTATGAAAAATCAATAAACCACACCAACACAAATTGCTAAAAATCCAACACAACCAAGCAAGAATCTTGATTGCCTCAACCCAATTCGTCTTCTCTCTCTCTCTCTCTCTCTCTCTCCCCCTTCGCCACCATCGTCATCTTCCTCCACCACTATCCTCCTCCTCCTCTGCCACCATCTCTGCAAATCCAAAAACGAATTCAATATTGTTTTGAAACAAATCCAGAAACGAATCCAGATCAAATTGTAGCAATTCTAGGACAAACTAAAATTAGAAAAAACAGAACAATTAACATCAAGCAATCATCATTAGAGCACTTCTAGGGCAAACTGAAATTACAAAAAATAAAAAAAAAAAGTTATATCCCTCTATCTCTTTTGCTCGAAACCCAGACCAAAATCAGTTTTATAATCTATCATTTTCTCTAAATCTGGACATCTTTTTCTCTCTAGAAAAGCAATGAAGCAAAGAGGTAGAGAAAAAGTAAAATTCCTGCAAACAACAAATTTCATTCAATAAATTAGATTCTGCAAACCCCTAGTCATCATCTTTAGACCTCCAGATACCTAGTCAACACCACCACCACCTTTAAAAACCTGGTCACCACCACCCAAGTAAACAACATCATCAAAACCCAAATCTCTCTTGTTTTCAATTTGACCAGAAGCACAACAAACTCAATAGATCCCCTTCTCGGCCACGGCGGGATAGGCGGAGTGTTGTTTGGTAGCGAGGGATATTTCTTCGAAGACGACGGGAGAGATGGGTGCGGAGCTTCTCGAGCTCGTCGATGGCAGCGTAGGGAAGAGTGTGTGTGGCGAGAGAGAGATGTGACCAAGTGTGAAGGAGAGATAGGCGAGATCTACGGTCCGTAGAGAGAGATGGAAAGGGAACTGGGGAGAAAGAAGGAAAGGGATCTGGAGAGAGAGAGGACTCGTCAAGCTTGTGTTGGAGAATTTTAGCAGGGATGTCTTGCTTGAGTTTGGAGAGCAGAAGCGAGTTGAAGTGAAGAGAGAAAACAACACCGCAATTTATAGTTGTTCGACCAACCATGCATATGTCAACTACCTAAGTCTCACTTAGGTTTTTCACTATAACAATGATTGATTCCGTCTCAATCCAACAAAGCCTTACACCAAGGTTGATTGCGGATCACACCTCTAAAACCAACAAGGTTGATTATGGCTACCTCTCTAAAGTCTATAAGGTTGATTACGGCTCACCCTTCTAAAGCCTACAAGATTGATTACGACTCACCCCTCTAAAACCTACCCAAGGTTGATTTCGGCTCAAATCTTTAAAGTCATTACAAAGTTGTTTTCTATAGGTTCACAACAAACATTTCTCACTCTCAAAGTGTTTACAAAATATTTACAAAAACTGAAAGATCTATGCCAAAGTTTGGTTGTATAAAATTGATGCTCTTGATCTCTAACTTGATTTGGTGTTTTGGAGTGAGAGAAATGATGAAAATGATTGAGACTGGAATCCATATGATCATCCACATTTTTCTGTCATTCCTTGATGTATTTATAGTCTCTCCAAGTGATATGACCGTTGGTGAAGATAAAATAGTCGTTGGAGTACATTTCTGTCTGTTGCAGCTATCTGTGTCATTCTCACGTACGTCACTTTATCCTCACGTACGTTACCTGAGAATCTTTGCATCTCATGTACGTGACAATACATTTCACGTACGTTGATCATCTTTGAGCAAGCTTTGCGTACGTGAAACTATATCTTACGTACGTTAATGACAACGCACGTACGCTAACTTATCCTTACGTACGTGAAATGTGCTTCAGAGGGTTCCAGTGGCTTCTGCTTGTCTTCAGACCTTCTCTCACGTACGTGACACATTTCTAACGTACGTGAAACACTTGCAGTGGATTGTTTCGCAACTTCGAACTTTCCAACTTGTTTCTCTTCAAGTCAAACGTTTTGCTTATCATCAAATCATAAAAAGGAACTTAATGTTGATCACCCTTGATCTAACAATCTCCCCCTTTTTGATAATGACAAAACTTTGAAGAATTTAAAGCACTACATCAAAGGCAATGAATTTGATATAAGATTTCATCATTATCAAGATGTTAGTATCATAAACAATGTGTGATCATGTTGAAATTTTCACTCCCCCTATCAAAAACAATTCATGCATAAAAATAAGTCTGTTTGGTTTTAACTCCCCCTTTAAAAACCAATTTGTGCATCATTGAAAATATTTTAAAAACATAATTTCTCCCCAATTAAAAATGATTGATGCATAATTTTTAAGACTTCTTTTCTCCCTCTATTTAAAACAGAACAATATCAATTTAAAAGAAATTATAAGAGTTGAGAAAATTGGAAAGATAGTACCAAATTTAGCATCTCCAATGGTGTAGGATCTTTGCTTCAATATTGTTAAGCCTTCTTGAACGGAGACTCACTCTGATACCACTTGTTGGAGAATTTTAGCGGGATGCCTTGGTTGAGTTTAGAGAGTGGAAGTGAGTTGAAGTGAAGAGAGAAAATAATACCGTAATTTATAGTGGTTCGGCCAACCATGCCTAAGTCCACTACCTAAGTCTTACTTAGGCTTTTCACTATAACGATGATTAATTCCGACTCAATCCAACAAAGCCTTACACCAAGGTTGATTGCGGCTCACACATCTAAAGCCAGCAAGGTTGATTACGGCTCACCCCTCTATAGCCTACCTAAGGTTGATTTCGGCTCAAACCTCTAAATTCATTACAATGTTGTTTTCTATAGGTTTAAAATAAACATTTCTCACTCTCAAAGTATTTACAAAAATATTTACAAAAAATGAAAGCTCAATGCTAGAGTTTGATTGTATGAAATTGATGCTCTTGATCTTGATCTCTAACTTGATTTGGTGTTTTGGAGTGAGGAGAATAATGAAAATGATTTGGACTTGAATCCATATGATCATCCACGTTTTTATGCCTTTCCTTGATGTATTTATAGCATCTCCAAGTGATATGACCGTTGGTGGAGATAAAATAGCCGTTGGAGTATATTTTTGCCCGTTGCAGCTATCTGTGTCATTATCACATACACCACTTTATCCTCACGTATGTTACCTGAGAATCTTTGCATCTCACGTACGTGACAATACATTTCACGTACGTTGATCATTTTTTAGCAAGCTTTGCGTACCTGAAACTATATCTTATATACGTTAATGACAACACGTGTACGTTAACTTATCCTTACGTACATGAAATGTGCTTTAGAGGGTTCCAGTGGCTTTTGCTTGTCTTCAGACCATCTCTCACGTACGTGACACATTTATAACGTACGTGAAGCACTTGCAGTGACTTGTTTCACAACTCCGAGCTTTCCAACTTATTTCTCTTCAAGTCAAACATTTTGCTTATCATCAAAACATAAAAATGAACTTAATGTTAATCATCCTTGATCCAACAGCTTGAACTGATTGGAGATGAAGATAGCGGCGTGAGACATAGAGAGAGAATGCAGTTTTGACGTTTTGAAGAAGAAGAACGAATGGGTAAAGAGAGTGTGTGGTTATGGGTTTTATGGTTTGGTTTGTGGTTTGGGTTTTGTGGTTAGGTTGTGGTTTTGGGTTAAAGAGTGTGTGTGTGGTTTTGGTTTAGTTTAGGTTGTGGTTTTTGGTTAGAGAGAGTGTGTGTGGTTTTGGGTAGTTTATGTTGTAGTTTTGGGTTAGAGGGAGAGAGCATGTGGTTTTGGTGGTGGGTTTGGTTTTGGTGATGGTGGGTTTCAGGTTCATGAGAGAGGAAACAAGGATGAAGAAATGGGTGGATTATGTTGGTTGTTTAGGCTTGGTTATTTTTTTTGTTTTGGTTTTGGAATGGATGGGTTTGGTTGGGTGTTGAGGTGCGTTAATTTTGGTTCAATTCGTTTTAGAGTGAGTAAATAAGTTTTAAATTTGAGGGTAAATTTGTCTTTTTTTTTTTCATTTTAAGGTAAGTAAAACTAACGGAGTTAAGAGTGAGGGACCGGAATGGCTAATTTAGAACTATTAGGGACTAACTTGAACAATACACCAAATCTCAGAAACTGTCATGGATTTCGCCCAATTTATTAACAATCTTGTAACATCTATTAAATGTCTAAGTATATGTACGTTTTTTTACCCATAAAATAACTCAGTTAATAAGTAAATAATAATTTGTAAGTCAGATTTTGAGTAAAATTTCACACGGAACAACTATAGGGCTTGTTTGGCATGTAATAGTATATAGTATATCAGTAGCATATAGCATAAAAAAATATACAACATGCTTGTTTGGTAATCACACTATAGCATATAGTATGTTGTATTTTTTAAGTATATTTTAATATGTAAAAAGACATTAGTACCCCTATTTCTATTACTTTTTAATGATATAATTTTTTAAGAAGGAATAAAAATGTCATTTCATCTTATTTTATATAAGACAAAAATACTTATATTATTTTTTATTTTTACTATTACAATATATAAAATATATTATATGCTATATATAAAATATGTTGTGGTATCAAACGTGTCATAATAAAAAAAAGTATATTTTATGGTACTAAAATTTTATGACTGAAAATACAAGTCATAATCAACATCTATTGCGCAAAAGTCATATGAACCGTAACGAACAAGGTTGCCAACCGCCCTCCTTTTTTCAGTTTAAGAACTCAAATTGCTCTATAAATAATAGGACATGTACTATAGTTTCCTCAATAATTAAACACCTATTTTGCTTCACCTGAAGGAATCTTCCTCAATCTCAAAGTTCGGTGATGATGTTTTTAAGGGGCTGTGTTATATCTCCTTTTAACATTTAAGATCTAATTAAAACGTCTAACTTTAATATGACAGATAATTGTAACAATAAATTTAAAACTTTACAAATAATATATCTTCAATTTTAAAAATTAAAATTATATTATTTACGAGTTTAATGGCGAAATTAAGTGGGATCAGGCATGGTCAGACAATCTCAACATCTATTTATGAATCCCTAGGATATCCCGCCGATCCCCTCTACTTTGTTTTATTCTCCAAATTTTGACAGTATCAAGATAAACTAACCAAGACAACTTTTTTATAATGGAAAAATAAATATTTTTTTCGACCCAAAATTGTAGTCTTTTTTTATGTCCCAAAATATAGTTTATTTTCTAGTTTTAAGTGTACTTTTAAAATTAAATTTTTATTGTACTCTCTATTAAATAAATCAAATTTTGTTCCACTTTTTAAAAATGAACCTATAATACGAATACATTTAAATAAATAAACTTTCAATATTGAAGACAAACTTTAAATAAATGAAAATTCATGATTTTTTTTAAATAAATAAGCCAATAAATAAAAGACAAACTTGCTTCTTGGAGAGATATGACAAATGATATGTAATATTTGCATGGTAATGAATTGAATGTAATAACTAATAATATTTGAAAATCGCATAGCATCTATATTTACATCATCTCTAATGCAATCTTTAAAGTTTAAAATTCTATTTTAAAGAGTCAATTAGAAAATAAAGTTCCAAAGTACTCTTTATGTTCTATATATATAGTAGAGAGTGGTTTTGGCTATTTAAATTTAACGAGCCAAAATTCACTCTCTTTTTTTGGTCTTATTGATGAGACTTAAGTTCTAATGCTATTTCGATCACTTTTTTCGTCTATTATATATATTTGTGTTATTTTTTTCTCATATTAAAAAAAATTGAAATTTAAGAGTATCATCAAAGACATTTATTATTCTCACCTTTTGATTTAAAAATGCTCTTTATTTAAAAAATACTCTCTAAAATAAAAAATACCATTGAAGATACTCTTAGTCTACATAATTTAATACTCTATGTCTCAAATTGACAGGTCTGTTAAAAAAAATATGGATTTCAAGAAAAATATGGTTGAGATTAGTTATAGTTATTTTTGTTTAATTTTATCAATTAGTTTTCTATGTGAAACTATTTTTTAGTGGAATAAGTTGTTGGATGAAACGATTTGTCTTGGAACTAGAATTTAATATTGATTATTGATGATAATAATACAATTTGATAAAGGATAAAAATGATATTTAATTTACAAATAAAATAATAGAAGTTAATCTATATTCGGGACAACTAAAATAAGTAGGTTTAACAATTTGGGACATAAAGAGTACTTTATTGAAAGACATCATTTGCCCTTTTTTTTTTTAAGGACAAACTCACATAGGATCCGACTTAGCTAAGTTGACCTCAATTATGTGTAGTATCACTGTCAAATGACTCAGTTAAGTTGACCTGCTTAGAGGACGATGGGGTAAATAGATTCATAGACTGGAGAAAGGAGTCAATGGGGGATGAAACCCCTACAATGTCATAATACAATAACTGAATAAGCTCAGTTGGATAATAACAAAACTCATGATACCCTAAAGGCAGCCCTAGTCTAGCTAACCAATTAATACTACTATTAGCTTCTCTAATTACATAACTAATTACAACACTCCAAGGGAGCTTCAGAAGCTCTCTAATACTGGATACCAGTGCCTGTTGGCGCCCCTTCCATGATTCTTGATTTTTTGCAATTTTAACTGCAAGAGTTGAGTCCGATTCTAATAGCACCTGTCACAACCCTTTTTCCCATGCCATTTCCAGACCATATTTAATAGCCCATAGTTCAACAAACAAAGGTGAGCAAAATCCTAAATTCACTGAAAAACACCCATCCACCATACCTGTGGAACTCCGAATTAATCCCCAGTAGTACAGATCTCACAGTTAGTTGCAACAACCCCATATACATTTAATTTGACAGAACCCAGTAGAGGCATAACCCAACTTGCCCCTTCCCTGTCCTTCTTTCTATTAAATTGCACACTAGCTACTCTCGTTTTTGCAATAAGGAACAACCTTGCTCCTTGGATTCCTTGGCAATACCGCGTAGGGTTAGGAGTTCTATCCTCAAAAAGTATCTTATTCCTAGCACCCCAAAGCAACCAAGCCATAGTACTAAATAGGTTTGACCAACCAACACCATGAGATTTCAAATTCGAATTTTACAAATTAAATCTTAACCACTCTTACAGATCTGTTGTGAAAAAATTTGGCCGAAGCTTTCTTGGAATGATGCAAATCCACTGTCTCTTGGCATAAGCACAATTCCTCAGAGCATGTAATGTTGTTTTATTCTGATTGTCACAAAAATTACAACTGCCAGAGGAGACAAGATGCCTTTTAAATCTTTGAGCATTAGAGAGGAGTCTCCCTCTATCACTAAGCCACAAAAACGACTTAATTCGCTGGGGGCAATCGAACTTCCAGATTAAACTCCAAGGCTTGCCATTAGAGTTGTCACAAGAAACATCACCAGCAATCGAGATGGCTTTCACTGCCAAGGATATAGAAAACATACTTTTTTTAGTCTGCTTCCAAACAATCATGTCTTTGTGCTCAACAAGGAGGGGAGGCATAACTGAACTCAGCTTTGGGAGCAACTCTTGTGGGAGAAAGTTGGACAAATTTAAATCTCCAGCTTGGATTTTTTTATAAGCCTCCCAAACAGTAAAATGTCGAAAGCTATCATCAAGAGGATAAGTGGTGTGCTTAATCAGTGGCCCAAAAACTCATACCGTCATTCTCTATCCCCCTATCTATTGTCATCCACCATTGGTTCTCCCCTGACCTCTTTCTTCTCCGCCTTGTCTCCTCTTCTGTTGCCTTCAACCTCCGGTATCTTATCCGTCTTTAACTCCTCTCTCTGTTCTCGTTGTCTCTCTCATCCTCGGTTCTGTCCTCGTCGCAGCTTGTTCTCCACGCTCTCGTTTCCTTTCTCTCGTCCTCTCTCTTGTTCTCCGAGGTAACCTCGCTCTCCTTATGGCTCTCGTTTTCCTTCGCTCTATTCTTCACTGTCGTTCTCCTCGCTCCGTGTCCGTTGCTATCGGAAAGCCGTCGACACACGGTTGCTTGTCGGCTACGAACGTGCGACAACCAGATTTAGCGCGTTTAGGGTGGCGGCTAGGTTTCTCATATTTTTTTATATTTTTATTTTTTGTGATACACTGCAGAGGTTGGAATTTTTATTTTTTTTTGTGATTTTTACATTAATGGTAAACTCATCTGTGGATTAAGGTGTTTAATGATTGTTACCTTGGAACTTGTGGTTAAGGTTGTTTTATATATGGTTTTGACCTTTTTATTGATGAATTTGTGTTTTGTTATTAATCTAGCATGTTGTTAATTTGCAGGTTTTTTGGATATATGGATCAAGACACCAACCCAATTGATAGGGTGTTAAACCCGCCAAAATAATATTAACCTGCTCAAAACAGCAAAATAAGTAAAATGGTGAGCATGATCGATCCACAAAGACCAGTAAAAAATTGTTTAAATGTCAAAACGGAAAAATAAAATAAATTGTTTAAAATAAGAGTGAAGTCGAAATCAAAAGCAAGCACAGATGAAAGTTCCAATCAGTTGATCTCAGAAGCGAAAGATCAGTATAAAGCATTCGAATAGACAGAGTTATAGTTAACGTTAACACACTTAATTAACTAATCTCTTCTTACCTGGTCGATAGCCCCATGACGCCCTACAGACTATTTTTCTAATCACTAGACAACCGCCGGGACTCCCTGACAAGGTTTAATCTATGATAACAATACAAATTAAAGAGACCTTTATCCTAACTAGTGAAACTAGAAACGTCGTGATTCATTTAAACTAGATTATTCAATTCCGTAACAATGAACAATGTCCAATACATAATTCACATTATTCGTTGCCTAGATTAGGACACGCACTATCAATCCTAAATAACCATATACTATTTGTTCAATCACACAAACGACCGAATCATGAAATCAACACAAATAATAATAAAAGAACTAAGGCACATAACTGAATAAATACTCGAAATACTTTATAACAATTAAAATTAAAGTCTCACAACGTTAATGGATTGAACTTCGAAATACCTTAACTAGAAAAGTATTTAGTTACACATGTTAGAGGAAAGAAAGCCAAAATTGAGAATAAAGTTAGTTGCCCCCTTGTGCGTGAGTGATAGAATAATGGAGGACAGAGAGTCGCCAATCACATAAACAATGTATATATATGTGTCCTAATTAGGAAAACCTAATTCATCTCTTAAAATAGCTAAAAACAATAATAATAATAATAATGTTAATTATCTTGATCCAACAATAAAACTGAGCTAGGATCCCTTCTAGACGTCTAGGAGGCTAAAAAATCAGGGCCCAACAGTCCAGCACGGAAACCAATGCACATTGGTCAACGCATCTTAATATGGCATGGTCACTACAAAATGTAATCAGCACCGAAATGCACTCGAAACAGTTCCAAATCTTCGATTTCCACCAACATTCCATCTAAATCACCAAAGAAGCAAACAACACATAAAAACACACAAATAACAACAATTATATTACAAAACAAACATAAAATGGAATGCAAATTATGCATGAAATGCAACCTATCACTAGTCTCTATTGCTTTGCAAATTTCTCCTGCTTCAAATTGTTAAAATATGTATTTAAGGTTTATTTTTGTATTTAAGATTTTTAAAAGGTTTATTTAAGGTTGATTTTTAGGTTTTTTTAAACATTTTTAAAGTTTTTATAAGGTTTATTTAAGGTTAATTTTAGTTTTTAATTCAATTTTTTAAAATTATTTAAGGTTGATTTTTAGTTTTTTTTTTAAATTTTTTTTGAAGGTTTCTAAAAGGTTTATTTATGTTTTTTTGAAAAGTTTTATAAGTTTTTAAAAGGTTTATTTAGGGTTTTTTTTAAGTTTTTTAAATTTTTGAAGGTATTAAAAGGTTTATTTTAAGTTTCTTTAAATTTTTTAAGGTTTTTAAAAGGTTTATTTATGGTTTTTATATTTTTTGAAATTTTTTATAAGTTTTTAAATTATTTTTAAAAGGTTGTTTTTAAATTTTTTATAAATTTTCTAAGGTTTTTAAAAGATTTATTTAATGTTTATTTATGGTTGTTTTCTATTTTTTAAAATTTTTATAAGTTTCTAAATTATTTAATATTTTTTTAGTTTTTAAAGATTTTTAAAATTTTTATCTGAGGATAAAAATCCAAATTAAACTTAAAATAAAAAAAAAACTTAAAAAAGAAAGAAAATTAACTAAAAATAAAAAAAGTGGACTAAATTGAAATAAAAAGGACAAAAAATAAAAATTAAAAAAATACAGGGGCCGAAAAGTCATAAATAAAAACAAGAAGAAAATTTCTATAGTTATCCTTATTCTTAGATATTAAATAAACCAAAAAAAATTTTAAAATGCTAAAAACAATTTAAAACTAAGAATAAAACAAACAATTTTTAAACTAAGAAACATTTGTAGAGAAACAAGAATAAAAAAATAAAAAAAAAAGAAAAATTTAAACATGCAAAAATGCTTAATATAAGTGAAAAAAGGACTAAAACATAGGGATTAAATTA
Source organism: Flueggea neowawraea (assembly GCA_948243855.1). Lineage (NCBI taxonomy): Eukaryota > Viridiplantae > Streptophyta > Magnoliopsida > Malpighiales > Phyllanthaceae > Flueggea > Flueggea neowawraea. The sequence goes on from CAODLS011168293.1 coordinate 16,691, forward strand.
TGAAAAAATAAAATAAAAAAATTCCGTGCGAAGTTCGGACCTTCGCATGGAAAGATACAAAGCAGCGCAATGAGAAAACCATTTTGGTTTGCTCCGTAATGAAACATGCAAAGTGGTGTGCGGAGGAAATCAAAATGGTTCCCTCCGTCAGCTGGATATTAATCTTTGTAATGGCCCCTATTTTGTAATTGGCCCTTTTGAAAAAGACCAAAAGTGAACCTTCACCCATTCAGTTTCAGTATACTCCTGCAAGTTTATTTTGTTTCGACAAACTTCTCAAACTTTGTCAAGTGTTTCAAAAAACCACCTGATGATAATTTGCACATTACAACCCATCTGCTGGCAAACGCATTGGCAGCCATATTGCCTCACCAAACATGTCACTTGCCATGTTAGCTCAGATTTCAACTCCACGACTACACCTATTGCATATCTATGTAAATAATAATGAGAACTTGTGTAGAAATTACTTCAGTAGTGTGCAAGATTATCTTCTTCGAATTAGAAATTTGGGGACACTGAACTTGTGAGAGACACAGAGAGAGAGTTAACGGCTGCTGTAAGAACCAAAATGCCATAAACACCAAATCCATAAAACAACTACCACCACCACTACTTTGAATTTTCAAGGAGCCACCACCTATATAAAAATTACCACCTATTTTGAGACACCCACCATAACCTGTTCATAAATCATAACAAGAAAATCATTCACCACCTATTTCAAGACTCTAATGAAGTTTAAGAGAGTAAACCAAAATCGATATAAAGCAATCTCACACTTACATATAAAACCAAAATCCAATCGTAAATAAAAAAAGAAAAGAAAACTACATAACAAAAAGTGAGAAGAAACCGATAGAAGGGATCGAGAGAAGAAGAAATGAACAAGGGAATAGAGACTGAGTCTAGTGAAAGCACAAGAACGTGGGAGAGAGGAGAGATTGAAATCGGAGTCTTGATAAAATGAAAGGACTCAGAAAGGAAGATCATGAGATTAAGAAAGGTGGGCTTAGTTCGATTTGTAGAGAGAAGTCGAAGAAGAAGGGACAATTGCGGTGGTTTGAAAAGAATTGAATTGAAGAGGAGAGGGGTGGGTTGGGTGTCGGGCTGGGCATAAGGCCGGGTTGGGCCGTGCTATGTCCAATTTTTTTAGCCAAATCTACCAAACAGGGTCAGACTTGGTCGACCGGGCTGAGTGCTTGGCCCATGCCTAAACAGGCCGAAGTTATATATATATATATTCCAAGTCAATCCTATTTTACAAATCCAAACCCCCGGAATTTACATCGAGCCAAAAATTTCAACCTAGTCGGGTCCTACAGGCTAAAAATTCAAGCTCAAACCCTGATATTAATAGGGCTGGATTTGAACCAGCCCACGGGCCAGCTAAAATGCCCAACCCTAGGGTTGGTGAGGGCGTGAGAGAGAGTGGGTGGATTGGGGTTGGATTAAGTTTTAGTTTTTCTAAAGAAAAAAAAATTATGTTTAATAATTGATGTGGCAAAATTTTTACCAACGTGTTTGTCAGCACATTATCACCAGATGATTTTCTCATTTCTGTAACACTTAACAAAGCTCGACGAGTTTATCAAAATAAAATGAACTTCCAGGAGTATACTGGAACAATTAGAAACCTTAGGTACCATAGATGAAATTAACGCCATTGAAGCAGAAGCAAAAGAGCATGGGTCCAATACGCATGGAGGATGAGGTGACATCATGGAGGGCTAGGTCTGTTAGGCCCGGTTCATTAGGGTCTGGACCAAAAGTTTTGGCTCTGTTGTATAGTGCGGCAAGGTTTGAATATTAAGTTTTCTTTTTAATATTTTATGTAATAGATAATCACTTATCTAAGATTATTAGTATTTTTATTTGTTAAATTCATATATTTTCTTACACATTGCATTGTATAAAATATTTTTAGAAAATATAAAACAATTATTTTGGCCCACAGATTAGCCAAAGCCTGACTCGCAATCTAGGGTTTTAGGGGTAAATCCAGCCCTATCCACTTCCAACTAGGGCTGTCAATTTCTGACACGATAACACGATTTTGTGAGATGACATGACACAATACGATTGATACGAATTCAATTTTTGTAATGTTTATGTCTTGTATAATGATTTGTGATATATAAATGACATGATACGATTACGACACGATAACACGAATTGACACCCCTACTTCCAACCCTAGAGACAAGTTGGCCTCACTTTCAATTTTAGATTAATTAATTTTGATTGAAACAAGTATATATATGGTGTTTGTTCTAAAGACATTTATACTCCTTAACCTCTTTAAGAGGTTAATACAACTGTCACATCAGTAATTTACTAACGTTTCACTTATTATACTATTTCTCTGTAATGGTTAACCTCTCATTATATTTTATTATGAGATCCACGATCACATTATTCAATTTATTTATAACATACAAATAATAATAAATATATTTATTTGACATAAATATTTGTTAGTTAATATTTGAGTTAAAAATAATATTTGAAATATATCTATCATGAAAGTTATTTAATTTAAATTTTTAAAAATAATAATTTTTAAAAACAAAATGAAATGGTAGATTGAATAAATATTTAAATTAAAATAATATAGTTATTAATAAGAAAAAATTTGGATTGAAAAAATAAAAATAAATTATGCATAATAGAAAATAAAGAAATTTACAACAGTTAGTGAAAATAAGAAAAGAAAGAAGAAAAATAAAAAAAAAAAAGAAAACGTTGAATGGTAAATAAAAGAAACAAAAAGAAACAAAACAAAAGAGATATAACAGAAAAAAAATATATTGTAATCAGGTGGGGTTCACTTTGTCAGTAGATTATACTCTCTTTAATGGAAGAGCATAATTGACAAGGCACGTAATGCAGTGCATTAAGTTCCCATTAGAGCTGCCCTAATTAGGCTAAGGATATTTGCAACCACAAACACAAAAATGCAATAAAAGTTTATATCGAAATATAATAGTTACAGTAAAAGTCTCTCCAGTCAACAATTATATTTCCAACACCAAATTAAATATTCAAAATATATTCTGCTCCACATTTTTTTGTTATTTTTTAATAATTTAAACTTATATTTAATTATTTCTCTTATTCTTTCAATTAAAAGTATATTTTGATATTTTAATAATATATAAATATTGAACATAAATATTTTTGTAATATAATAATAAAAATAAAAGTATATTTTTTATTTGTTATAATTTTTACCATCTTTTAGAGTAAAGAACATATTTAATTTTTTTCACTTTTTATGCAGTAATTAAATTAATAATTAAAATTATTTTTTAATTCAACAAAATATAAATTTAAAAAAATAAATAAATTATTAATAAAATAATTAAAATAAAAATAATTAATTCAAATACAAAATTATTTTAAACACCAAAAATTAAAAAAAAAAAAGGACAAAAGAACAGAATTGGTGCTGCTTTAGTGGAACACCAAATTTGGTGTTCCATTGTAGCAAAACACCTATTTGGTACACAATTTGGTTCATGGTTGGAGATGAAAACTTGCACCAAATTAGTGCATGGTTGGAGATGCCCTAAGTAGAAGATAATAGATCAATACATATATCGTATAATAAAAAGATAAAAACAATGTTATCCTTTTTAAAAATATATTAATAGTAACAAATTAGTTTGGTAAATCTAAAATCAACACCCACCAGGCCACCACTAGGCAATAGATCATGTGGCCAATGCGTCCTTTGTATTACATACAAATGTGGATTCAAATTATGGTGAATCCAATTAAATAAACTAAAAATTGTTCTTAATGGGTCGGTATTTATGGATGATGACTTGGATCTTTTAGCGGTTGTAAAAAACCCTCATCTTCTTAAGGAGAGTAGGTGTCCCTTTAGACCCGTGTGGTATGTGTCTTTTATGCAAGGGGTTGAATTTGTCCCTTTAGTGAGTTGAAACTCTTAGGATTAACTATAGTGTATAAATCTACCAATGATCCCTTTCAAAAGAAAGAAAAGAAATATATTAATGGTAACAAATTAGTTAGAAAACCTAAAATCAGCCCCCATTTTACTTACAACGTAAAATGGACGTTCCGAATTGATGTCTTCATTTCATTTTTTTTTTTTCAGAAATTCGTTTATGTTTTTTGTCCTATATTTTCTTTAGGGTAACTAACTTAATCCTTGAGTTACAATGAAATCTACATGTGTATCCCTGGATTTTAAAAACCCCACTAGTTAGTCCCTAATTTTAATTTTTTTATGAAAGTTGTTAAGTTGCTATCAATAATAGTTCCATGAGAAAACATATCAGGGAGGCTCTCTCTCGTCTTTTCTTCACATAAAGCACCGAGCATTATTTTTTAAAGCTGGTCCTAATTGGACTCTACTGGGAACTCCAAAATCATTATCATCTCCAAGCTTCCTTTAGAAAAAAATTGTTAATTAAAATTAGAAAAACAATGTGATCCAAATGAATTACGTTAAACACTTGACAATAATGGCATGTTCTCAAACATTGATCATTTGTAAAACTGGTGGACCCATCTGCCATTGTAGTAAGAGGTTTTACTTCTTCCACCCTTAGTGGAATCAAATGCGAAGCTGTACGGGAGTTGCAAAATGGTATAAAAACGCTTTTCTCATAGCCATCGCCCTAAGAATGTGAATGACTTTTGTTCAATGTTAGCTATTAGTGGAATCAAATTACTTGTCTATCCTAGAAAAATTAGCGACTATATGTTTTGTAGAACATTCATTGAATTGTTAATTCTCGGGTTTTTTATAAGCTGATATATTATAGTTTAAAGGGAAATGAAAAAAAGTAAGGGGTATTTTAGGATCTAAAATTTTAATTTACAATACTTTTTTGGACACGTCAGATTGATTTGGAAACTAATATATTATTTGTGCTAGATTTGAGCACCACTATTTAATCACCATATAAACAATGACCCAAATTTAATGAATAAATTTAAAGAACATAATTATTTGGTTTAAATCAATCTAGTTTGTTGGTGTACGGAGACTACCATACCAATTCCCCACAATTGATGCCCAAATGACCTAAGAGCCACTCAAATTTTGGTTCATACTCGGACTCGGATGAAGGGGCATTATTTGTAGGCAAGACTCGACTGCCCCATATAATGTGATGCTCCATTGTCAAAAGAGAACAGCAACGGGTGCATGCATATATGCTCCATTATGTTTGTTCCACGTATTATTTTTTTTTATAAGTGATTATGCAAAATTTTATTAAAGTCATAACAATTAAAGTAGTGGTTGGATAATAATATTTATAGGGCTATTTTTACACGATGAGTATTTGTTTTAAAAACTATCACTACAAACGTGATCGACGTATTGAATTGGTTTAAAAAATTCTTATGTATTGCAATTTATTATCGACGCACTCAATCAAACAAATATTTTTGCAGCAATTTTTTTTAGTGATATAGTTAATTACTAAGTAATATAATTATATAATAGTCCGTCTATTTAAAAAGAAATTTATTATGTTGAAGCATATGATTTTGATTTTATCTTGAAAGAAAAAAGAAGAACAGACGCTGTATATTTATGATTTTAATTTTATTATGAACGAAAGCTCATTGTCTGTATTGGAGAGTTCAAATAAATTGATATTTCTTCAAGAAAAAGAAAGAAATTGAATAATTTTATTTTTAAAAATATGGAACAACATGCATAGGTGAATTGGAAATTCACACTTATTCATAACACAAAGGATACAACCACAGCAACAATCAAGAACTCTTGATTGCAAAACAAGACTCAAAACAAAAGAGTAATGACTGTTTCCCCCCCCATTATTTATGGCTTATCAATATCACCTATCCTGGCTCTTAACGAGAATTAAAAGTCAAGCCAGAACCACTCAATTTTTCTTCAGTAAGTTTGTCCAATTTTTCCGCCATCTCAGGAGTCAAAAGATTTTTCCAATCTCCCTTCTTTCCTTTCCTAAAGAACGAGTTGTTCTCCACCATTTTTATGCCTCTCAGATCAAACTGCCCCGAAGCATTAACCTGTAAATTACTCAAATTGTCAAAACTGCACAACTCCACAATTTTTTCCACAACCCCTTTTTCGTCTTCCTCGGGTGTGAAAGGATGACCCATAAATTTTGCAATCTTCTTAACATTGCTTACTGGGTCATCCTTCAAATCCTCGTACCTTAAAAACATAACCTTGTTCCGAAATTCTAGGCTTGCTTTCCAGTACCCCAAAATATTGAGCCAAAACGGTCCACAATGAAACTCGCCTTTACAAAATGACTCAAACCCTGCTTCTGGATTCGTATCTTCTTTTCTCACGTGCCTCCACTTTGGATAGAAGTGCCAAAAGGAACAAAACATATCCTTAGGATCCCTGCACAAGTAAATAATTTTATTGTCGGAGTTAACTATGGATTTTGGCAGAATTTGGAATGGAATGTGTGTTCCAACGAGTGGAATTTCCGGGTCTCGAACATAACAAGATGGCAGAGGGTAAAGATCAACCTCCAAAAAGGGCACAATTTCATGTGACAACTTCTTCATCAAAGGGTGAGAAGGATCATCCAAATGGTTTCGCGTAAAAATGGCCGCGCCTAAGGCTTTAATCCATGTAGTGCCGCTCTTTGGGAGGGTACAAAGAAACACATCGGCGGGTTGTGGTGTGAAGTGATCTTGTGCTTGCATGATTCCCTCCAAGTAAGCAGGGATGTTCCAAATAATGTCTTGCAAGAAGTGGAGCTCTTCACCGTCAGCCCACTTCACTCGAGGAAGAGTTGAGATTATTTGTTGGTGGTGGTAGTAACATTTTTTGCGGATTCATCTTCGGCAGATGAAGCTGCCGGTATTGGTGTGGTTGAAGATAGTTCCATGGATTACAAAACAAATATTCTCTTTTTTCTTTTTCTGCAAACGTTGATGCTATCTGCATCCTCTAGGATTATTTGGGACTGTGTCATATAGACCTTCCAGGAAAAATAAAAAGGGGAATTATTGAGTATTTGAGTACAAGAAGTCTTACTATATTTTTTGAGGCCGAAATTTAAGACTTTTTTGATAAGTAATTTAAGATTTTTGTGGGAATCAAGATTTTTTATTTTGTTTTGTTTTTTCTTGAATTGAATAGTGTTAAAATTCTTTCGGAGACCTCTTATGTTCAATCTTTATCTTTCATATCTCAATCTGACTCAGAACTTCGATTACCCATTGGGAAATTTTGACTCCATTACCTTGGCAAAACACAAAACATTAGCTCCTAAACTTGGCATAAAAATTAAGCCTACAAAGCTGCTCAACAACATTCATCAAATTCAGCATAAAATATGAAGCCCTCGAACCTCCATCCTTAAAATTTAAACAAATTTAAATCCTTTTAGACAGAAAACGCCAGATGAAGGCCATGTCGGCAAACCACGTTTAATGTGTTAGAAACTACTTTCACGCGACAAGTAACGTGGCAATAGGAGTTCTGTCAATTTGGTTCAGTTCAATTCAATCAAACCCGTCATGCAGTGTTCCAAAAAAATTAAGATCACATCTTTGTCCACTAGACAGGTCTGGAATCGGATTTTAATGCAATTTTTCTTTGTCGTAGTCGTTCCCTTCGCACAGCTCAGTTTTTGAGCAATGGAACCCTATGATTGGGCGAAAATTCCAAAGACATTTCTCTTTCGCAACAGATCGCTTGGGAGGGACAAAATTTTGCTGCAACCTCTAGGTCGCAACAGTTCCTATGCCTCCAATAGGCATGCGCCACATAGTACAATTAATTTTGAATAGTCCCTTTTTTCTCCCGTTACTATGACTTAAACTCCGTTTTCATTCTTTAATTGGCAAAAAATTACACATACCAAAAAGGCAAAAACCCTTGCAGTCTCTGATTTATAATAAAATCTTCTCCCCGAGTTTGTAAAAAATTCCTCTCTCCTTTCTCTGACGTGACATAAATTTAAAATAAAATAAATTTTAATAACATAATTACCTCTGTACACTTCTCTTCTTCTTCTATCAACTCTCTCTCCAACTCTCCTCACTTCTCTTTCTCTCCTCCCTACCATTTCCTCAAAAATAAACACACCTTAACTAGGTTAATACCCAAATACATCACCACAAACAATTAATCAATTTCAAAAATAAAACTTAAAAAACTTAAATCATAAAAACCCAATCAATTCCAGAATTGAAACCCAAAAAAACTGAACCCAAAAAAACGACATGATCATCAACGCATAAAAATTGAACCCAGAATTGAAATCTGAAAATAAAACCTAGAAAACTAAACGACAACCATCTCCAGAATTGAAATCCACCTTAACGGGGTTAATACCCAACCACCGCCTCGTCGTCACTCACTCCCCTCCTCTCGATGTCTCTCAATGTTCTCCGTCTCTGTCTTCTCGCCTCTCTGTAGCTATCTTCGCCACTCCCTCCTCTCTCTGCCTGCTCCTACACACTCAACTGCACTTCTCCAAACCCTAAAATCCAGCCACTCTCTCTTTGTTCTCCACTCCATTCACTCCAAGCTTTCTAAGGACTGAAACCAGAAAAAAGAAGAGATTAAACATGCCAGAAATTGAAGTTTTGTTGCTTTGTTAAATCGATGGTGGTGGTGGTGGTTTTATGGGTTGCTGGATCGGTGGTGGTGGTGGTGGATTTTATGGGTTGAATTTGTTGATTTTACTGTCTAAAATTATGTTGAAGTTGTTGCTTTGTTGAATTGAAGTTTTGTTGAGAATCCATGAAGAAATTGAAGTTTTGTTGCTTTGTTGAATTGAACTTGTTGAACCGAGAGAGAGTCGAGAGAGCAAATGACCAATTACAAATATGATTAGTACGTGGAGATGAAGATGCTTATTACTCCAGTTCAAAAAAAAAGATGCTTATTAATCCATTTTCAAATTATTTTGTCATTTTAGAAAAATTATACTTTTAAAAAATATTTGTAATTTTTTAAAATAAAAAAAAATAAATAAGGGTTTTTTTCTAATTTTATCTCAATATTTAGTACTAATCTTACTTTGCATTTAATATATTGTATAACAATTAATATGGATATTTTAATAAAATAATACTATAAATTAACGTAGTTCAATCATTTTTTTTTTAATTTTTATGCCTCAATCCTAAAAGACAAATATTTTTAAAATAAGAAAGAGTAATAATTTTCTAGAATACACCTTTGAGTGCGCCCGCCGTCTTTGAAAATATATAACAAACGAGGAATACTAGCAACTATTTCTTTTGCCATTCACCTTCTTATTAATCCATTCTAATTTCTTTTTTCGTACGTAAAGATAGTTTTTTTAATTGCAGACGCAACATACTAAACAAATCAAACCACATCCGCACACGTATATAACTGAATCCGATTGTAATATGGGTTTTAATGTAAATCAACGGTACATTGGCGTCATTATTTCTCCATCAACACAAAAAAAAACGAAAAACGAAACTTCTCTATTACATTATCTTTGAAATACATATCCTTTCACGAGTTGTGAAATTCCATCAGCAAGAAGTAATCAAGATAAATATATATTATATTCTTGAGCTTTGCCATGTTTATTTTTTGAATAGATGTCATTAATGGATCATCTATGGAGACACGATCGCCAAGCCACAACCCTTTAACTTGTTTTCCATAATCAAATCCAAACGTTTTCCCATTTCAGTCGTCAAATGATTGGACCAATCTCCGACCTCAGCCTTCCTGAAGTACACCTTATTCTCAACTGGCACTTCCGAGTCTTCCCGATGCTTCCCACTTTTATTCACCTCCAAGTTACTCATCTTCTCGAAACTACTCATTTTTATTATCTTTTGCAACATTCCATTATCCTCCTCTTCGATTGAGAAAGGATAACCCATGAACTCTGCTAATTTCTTCACATAAAATGTGGTATCTTTCATCATTTCCTCGTACTTGAGGAACAATATCCGGTCAGGATTTTCCAATCTTGCCTTATGGTAACCCAAGACATGGTCCCAATAGGGTCCATACCAAACAACTCCTTGGCAAAAAAAATCAAATGCTTCCTCCAGGGGAATGGTTTCCATGCCCCGAGACTTGAAAATCTTGTCGAAGAAGTGCCAATATGAAACAAATGCATCCTTTGCATCTCTCCATATGTAAACAATCTTATAACCTTGTTGGACAATAGAGTTTGGTAATGAAGTAAAAGGTATGTGAGTGGCAATTAATGGAATTTCAGGATTTCGAGTATACCTTTTTTCTTCAACAAGATCAACCTCCAAAAAAGGAATACAATCATGTGGTACCTTAACAAGTAGAGGGCTTGTTGAATCATCATACCGTTTTCTTGTAACGATGGCGAATGTCAAGGCCTTAAGCCATGTCGTGCCGCTTTTTGGAGCACTTGCTATGATTATGTCGCCGGAATTTGCTCGGAAATGCTGCCGCTGGACCGACATATGACCTTGTAAGAATGACTCATAGTTCCAAAAGCCTTGGTATTGGAAGAGATCAAAATTGGACTTGTTCCAGCCTTTTTGTCTTGGAAACGTTGAGATTATATCTTTGAGTTGACTGACATGGATTTTGTTTTCATCATCTTTGGCAGTGTCATTTTGAGAGGAAGGAAAAGGGGATTCCATGAAGAACGTAGTAAGGAATTTAAGTACTATACTAGGTGATCTATGTCATATATAGGCGCTAACTAGATAAATTTTTTATTGAAACAGCAGTAACTAATTAATATCGTATAAAGTATGTCAATGTTAGTTGCGTGCAATTTACATTGAAGATGACAACTAAAAAAGGATAAGAACGAAGAACTTAATTTTAAATTGAATTTATCAACTAAGTAAGTGACACAGAATTGAATTTTTGTTATAACTAATAATATGCTGAGATATAACTTAAGTCAACAAATAATTAGTTGGTATATATAAGAGAGTGTATTCTTTTTTTATTATAAGAGAGAATTAGAATTGTTTTTTTTTATAAATAAAGACAAGTTGTGTTGTTATAACTCCTATTTTTTTCTCATGGTGAAATTCTCTTATTTTTGCCGGTAGTTTTTACCCTAATTTGTTTGGACATTTTCATGTAAATATCTGTGTCCAAATTATTTTTATTATCTTTCTCAAATTGTTAGCCATGATTCTGCTCTATTCGATTCAAAATTTTACAACAAATGGTATCAGAGCAAAACTTGGGTGTTAATTTCTACTTATTGTATCAAAAATATGTTAGATTATAATTCATCCTCGAAGATTATAATAAAAGCGATGGTGTCAACAAAATTTGAGATTGAGAAATTCAATTGGAGTAAGTTTTGGCAGCTACTCTAGTGACATAATGTCACCTGACTCAGTTTTGTCAAAAATTAATTTGGACCATAGATTTGAGTAGAAAGTTCTGAGCCATTAGATCAATAAAGTGCAAAAGTGAGATTGGTCACATGTTATCACAACTAAAGTAGAATGATTTTGGGTCATTGATTTGATTTTGTTAAACAATGATAGTCATTGAATTTGAAAGTACAAAAGTGAGATTGACTACACTAGATTATTTTTAAAAATTTATTTTAATATATAAAAAAATACACACAAGAAAATGATCGTTTTGCGACGAAAAAATTTTGACTCAAAAATTGCGACGAATTCTTCACAAAACGACGAAGATGGTATGTTTGACTTTTTTACGCAAAAAAATTGTGTGGGACTTCTAAGTACAAGGAAAAAATAAACAACTGAAGTAATTAAGCGAGAAATAAAAGTTTATTAACCGAGCGATAAGTAAATTGAAAGCGAAAAGGCTTATAAACAAAAGCAACTGAAAGCAATTAGGAAATCAACATAATGTAGTGATAAGCATTCCATTAAATACAAAGTCCTAGATGCTTACTTGTTTAGTATGAGAATTGTTGAAATTCACCACGACTGCTCAACAAACAAATGAACGTCTAAATAAATGACTGAAAACAGAAAGACTGGAAACAAAAATATAAGAATTGAAATTGAAAGAGTATAGTCTGTGATGTTTGTCTTTTGCATTGTTTCCTTTTGTTATTAATAATGGTGTACTCCAGCGGTTACTCTCTGAAATTTCGCCCACGTTCGATGCAGTTCACAAGATTGATCCTATTCGTGGTGATAACTGCTCACGTTTCGAAAACTTTCCACGTTCTGGTGACCGTTTTACTCCTCAAGTATAGCCAATATCAACTGCTCTTCTAGCCACGTTATGTTCTGAGGACTTCTATTCTCAAGCTTAGCCTTTTGTTCTTTCGGGATTTCCTTGAACTTCCCAATGATGCTCGTCCGAGCAATAACCCGAAGTCTTTTTAGACTGCTTTATTTTTCTCTCGAGTATACTATGAGCTCGGACTAGTTAAATGAAAAAAATCTATACTCGAGAAATGATGTGGACATTACTTTCCGGTTTTGGGGTTGAAGTCGCCCTCCTTAGCTTTCTTTAGGAATAGACGTGGAGCGGAATACAAACAGAAGTCATTGGAATGATGAAGTGCCAATACAACGTACGTTAGAGAATCACAACGTACGTCATCTGGAGATATGGCTATGATCAATGTACGTTATGGAAGAAAAACGTACGTAGACCTAGAGAATTTGCAGACAACGTACGCAGGCTTGGTACGACGTACGTCATGAATGGTCCAAAAGGCTGCAACGGCTATAAATGAACTCCAACCGCTAGTTTCTCTCTACCAACTGTAATATGACTTAGAAAAGCTATAAATACATTAAGGAATGACAGAAAAACATGGATGATCATATGCTTTCAAAGTCTAAAATACTTTCATTATTCCAACACCACCAAAACACCAAATTCAAGCTAGAGGGAAGATTATGAGCATTAATCAAACACATATACTCCTAGCATAGAGCTTTCACTTTTGTAAACTGTTTTGTAAAACTCTTTGAGAGTGGGAAAATGTTTTTATGAACCTATGAAAAACAACATTGTAATGACTTTAGAGGTTTGAGCCGAAATCAACCTTGGGTAGACTTTAGAGGGGTGAGCCATAATCAACCTTGTTGGCTTTAGAGGGGTAAGCCGCAATCAACCTTATTAGTTTTAGAGGTGTGAGCTGCAATCAACTTTGGTGTAATGCTTTGTTGGATTGAGTCAGAATCAATTTTCGAGATAGTAAAAATCCTAAGTTGTGAGACTTAAGTAATGGATGTAGACAAGGTTGGCCGAACCACTCTAAATTGCGGTGTTGTTTTCTCTCGTCACTTCAACTCACTTCCGCTCTCCAAACTCAACTAAAACATCCCCGGAAAAATTCTCCAACAAGTGGTATCAAAGCGGGTCTCCATTCTATAAGACTTAACATCCTTGGAGCAAAGATCCTACATCATTGGAGATGCCAACATTGGTATTATCTTTTCAACTCTTTCAAATTCTCTCATTTTTTTATATTGTTTTGATTTTAATAGGGGGAGAAATGAAGCTTTCAAAATATTTTAAACAATGAGCAAATTGTTTTCAAATAGGGGGAGAAAAGAAAATTTTGAAAAATTGCATAAATTGTTTTGGATAGGGGAAGTGAAAATTTCAAAAATATGATCACAAATTTTTAATCCTAACCTCATGACAAGGATGGAATCATTGATCAATTGTGTTGCCTTGATGTAGTGCCTAAATTCTTCAAATTTTTGATATCATAAAAAATGGGAGATTGTTGGATCATGGGTGATCAACATTAAATTCCTTTTATGTTTTGATGATGTGAAAAATATTTGACTTAGAGTTAAACACGTTGGAAAGCTCGGAACTACAAATCAAGCAACTGGAAGTGCCACAACGTACATTATATATGTACAATGTACGTCACAGTGAAGAGCAACGTACGTTACAAATGCACAACGTATGTAGACATGGAGATGAATGCAAACAGAAGCAACTGGAATGCTGAAATGCCAATGCAACGTATGTTAGAGAATCACAGCGTACGTCATCTGGAGATATGACTATGATCAACGTACGTTAAGGAAGAACAACGTACGCAGACTTGAAGAATTTGCAGACAACGTACGCAGGCTTGGTACGACGTATGTCATGAATGGTCTAGAAGGTTGCAACAACTATAAATAAACTCCAACGGCTAGTTTCTCTCTACCAACTGTAATATGGCTTAGAAAAGCTATAAATACATCAAGAAATGACAGAAAAACATGGATGATCATATGCTTTCAAAGTCTAAAACACTTTCATCATTCCCTAAAACACCAAATTCAAACTAGAGAGAAGATTATGAGCATCAATCAAACACATGTACTCCTAGCATAGAGCTTTCACTTTTATAAACTGTTTTGTAAAACTCTTTGAGAGTGGGGAAAGGTTTGTTGTGAACCTATGGAAAACAACATTGTAATGGCTTTAGAGGTTTGAGTCGAAATCAATCTTGGGTAGTCTTTAGAAGTGTGAGTCGTAATCAACCTTATAGGCTTTAGAGGGGTGAACCGTAATCAAAATTGTTGGCTTTAGAGATGTGAGCGCAATCAACATTGTTGGCTTTAGAGGTGTGAGCCGCAATCAACCTTGGTGTAAGACTTTGTTGGATTGAGTCAGAATCAATCTTCGAGATAGTGAAAATCTTAAGTGGTGAGACTTAGGTAGTGGATGTAGGCAAGGTTGGCCGAATCACTCTAAATTGCGGTGTTGTTTTCTTTCTTCACTTCAACTATCTTCCGCTCTCCAAACTCAACCAAGGCATCCCCGGAAAAATTCTCCAACAACAACTTCTTCAACAAAGGGTGACAAGGATCATCCAAATAGTTTCGCGCAAAAATGGTCGCGCCTAAGGCTTTAATCCATGTAGTGACGCTCTTTGGAAGGGTACAGAGAAGCACATCGTTGAGTTGTGGTGTAAAGTGATCTTGTGTTTGCATGATTCCCTCCAAGTAAACAGGGATGTTCCAAAAAAGGTCTTGCAAGAAGTAGAGCTCTTCACCGTTGACCCACTTCACTCGAGGAAGAGTTGAGATTATTTGTTGGTAACATTTTTTGCGGATTCATCTTCCGCAGATGAAGCTGCAGGCTTTGGTGTGGTTGAAGATAATTCCATTGATTACAAATATTTTTAATTAATTTTTTTTTTACTAGAAAAAGGAGAGTCGGGAGTGACCTGTAGTGACATATCACTGTTGGATGTTACCATATAGACAAATCTCTTTGTTGCGGAATGTTCAAAGAGTCATAACTGAACCCAGAGACTATACTCCCTGAGCCTCGTCACCGCAGTACCTCACTAGGGGCTAGCGGCCTACAGGACTACCTTCCAAGCTCTAATGCGTGATATGAGTTTGTGCCATGGTATTGAAAATCCCTAGCACCTTTCGCTCCCTTACAAACTCGAACTTAGGACCTCGCAAACTTGGGATATTACATCAAATTTGTTGATGTAACATTTTAAACTTGACTAATAATAATAAAGATAGAGACAATAATGATTAATTTCTAAACATGTGAATTACTAGGAAGAATATCTAAAATCTTAGGAACCGCCACAGATTTTATATAGAAATTAATTAAGCCTACGAAACTCCTTAACAACACTCATAAAATTAAGCATAAAACATGAAGCCCTCCAACTTTGAAATTTAAACAATTTAAATCCTTTTATAGAAAACGCCAGCTGACGGCCATGTCAGCAAACCACGTTCAATGTATTAGAAGCTACTTTCACGCGGCGGGTAACGTGGAAATAAGAGTTTTGTCAATTTGGTTTAGCTCAATTCAATCAAACCCATCATTAATATCTGCAGCGCTCCAAAAACTCATGATCACATCTCTGTACAGTATTCTTTTGCCTAAAGAAAAAAAAAAAGGGCACTGTTCTTTTGCTAGATATGTCTGGAATCGGATTTTAATGCAATTTTACTTTCTCGTAGCCGTTCCCTTCGCATAGATCCGGTTTTGAGCAATTGCAACGTGCAAGTGGCATACAATTATATTCGAAATTTATTAATTTACTTATAATTTAGTACTTTATTTGACATATGTGTAAAATCTCAAGGGTAGACAACAAACCCAAAAGCTCCATCCAACACTATCATTTCTAAACTGACAAATTACAGATTTGATTAGTACTTGGAGAAGAAGACGCTTTTACCCCACTTTTCAAATTATTTTTTCATTTTAGAAATATTATATATTTTATTTTTTAAAATTAAGAAAGTTCT